>JAPMUY010009922.1:0-85000 GCA_026901105.3 Galaxias olidus
GACCTCACAAATGCTTTCTACAGCATCCCAGTAGACCCTGATTCAGAATTTTGGTTTACATATCCATTTAGGGGACATAAGTACAAATTCACACGAATGGCTATGGGTTATGTTGAGAGTCCTGCTGTGTATTCTGAAGAACTATCTAGGAATCTAGAAGGCTGGATTCCCAGCGAAGGTAGTGTGTTGATGTATGTCGTATGTATGTCGACAATCTGCTCATCTTTGGGAAAACTGAGGAGTCTTTGCGTGCGGATACTGTGTCTTTGTTAAAATATCTGGCAGGGAATGGACACAAGGCGGCGAAGTCAAAACTCCAGCTGGTAAGACAAAAAGTCACATATCTAGGTCATGTATTGACCACAGAAGGCCGCAGTTTAAGTAAAGACAGACTGTTGGCTATTCATCAGATTCCTAAGCCTATCACAAAAAAGCAGATGATGTCCCTGTTAGGGGTAGCAAACTATTGTAGACCATGGGTTCTAGATTTTGCAGCAGTAACACAACCACTAGCTAAAATGATCTATGCGCAAAAGATGGCCATGACCTATCGGGTAAGCTGGACTCCGCAAGGAGAACAGTGCTTGTGTACACTCAAAAATCTGCTAGCATCTTGTCCCTGTCTGTGATTGCCGAACCATAACAAACTCTTTTCTCTTTTTGTCTCTGAGAGAGACGGCTTTACGTCTGCAGTTCTTATACAGGAACATGGAGGAAAGCAGAAACCAGTGGGTTATTACTCAAAACGCTTGGATACGGTGGCAAGAGGCCTCGTTCCTTGTCTGCGATCTGTGGCAGCAGAAAAATGAGGCAGTTCTAGCCTGTGCGGATGTGGTTTGTATGTCCCCACTTGATGTTTACATTCCACACGCGGTACATGCCCTACTTTTACAAGCCAAAACATCACATCTTCACCCAGCTCGTATTCTCCAATATCAGAATGTTTTGCTTACAATAGCACGTTAATCTTAAGTGCTGCACTAGTCTGAACCCATCAACTCTCATGCCCTCCCATATGAGGGACAGCCTCATGAGTGTGTGGAGGTGGTGGAGATCTCATGCAAACAGATTTGACAGACATTGCTTTTGAAAATGCTGATAATGTCTTCTTTGTTGATGGTTCAGCGCAGCGCTCAGAGAAGGGTGAACCAATGGTGGGCTATGCGGTGGTCACTCATCACGGGACCGTGGAGAGTGGACGCCTGCCTGGTCATCTATCGGCACAAGGGGCTGAGTTGTATGCGCTCACTCGAGCTGTGAACTCTCTTTGGGTGAGACACTTGTCGTCTATACCGACTCACAGTATGCTTATGGTGTGTGTCATGATTTTGGTACTTTATGGAGCCAGAGAGGGTTTCTCACCTCCACTGGGAAGCCAGTGAGCAATCACGACCTTGTGAGAAACCTACTGGCAGCCATCCAACTACCAACCAAGCTTGCTGTCTGTAAGTGTAAGGCACACACACAAGAGGCAGATGAGATCTCACAGGGAAATGCATTGTCAGACTTAGCTGCAAAGAAAATTGCTGCTTCTTCTTCCTCCCCAATAACACAGATGATACTTTATGCTGACAAACCAACTCTACCCTTTTCTCTCCATGATGTCTCCTTGCTACTTCAAGGGGCTGAAGCTCGAGAACGGGGGTGATGGAAACGGGCAGGTAAGTATAACTCTGATCAGGAGGTGTGGGTTGGCCCCAGCGGCCTCCCATATCTCCCCAGATCCGCCTTCCCTTACCTTGCGAAGTTGTCACACGGCATAGACCATGCGTCAAAGGGAGGATGACGGATATGTAAATACATTATGGGCAGTACCTGGTTTTTCCGTGTATGCTGAGAACTTTTGTAAAAAATGTGTTGTTTGTGCAGGGCATAACGTTGGGAGAGCCATCCAAGTACCTCTCTCAGCCCATCTGACCCCGAGTGGCCCATTCGAGCATCTGATGATTGACTTCATCGAGCTGACTCCATGTGAAGGATACGATACTGCCTGGTGATGGTAGACATGTTCTCACGATGGGTGGAGGCGATGCCATGCAGGAAGGCCACAACCCTTGCGGTGGCGCAAGCATTGCTGAAAGACGTCATCCCGCGATGGGGGCTTCCTTCCTGCATCTCCTCCAACAACGGGTCCCACTTTGTCAATGAGGTAGTAGCCAGTCTTGGAAAGACACTACAGATTGACATAAGAAGACACTGCAGTTATCACCCAGCGAGTGGTGGCGCGGTGGAGAGAGCCAATCAGGCTCTCAAGACAAAGGTCTCAAAAATAATGACTGAGGCAGGGTTGAAATGGACAAAGTCTCTTGATGTACAAAATACATGTCACCACAGGTGCTATAAGAATGTGACAGCACCATTCACACACTCTGTTTCTGGAAGATGAAATGTCTTTATCCTGTTTTGAGATGTCTTTATCCTAGGGTGAAAGCAGCCTTGCCAGTGCCATTGGAGGGGATCCTGCATCCGTTCAAGCCAGGAGATTGGATTCTGACGAAGGACTTCCGCCGAAGGAAATGGTCCAACCCGCGATGGACGGGTCCCAGCCAGGTCTTGCTGACGACACCAACTGCCGTGAAGATAACGGGAAAGGACTCGTGGATACAAGCGTCACACTACAAGATGTTCCAGGAGGCCGTATGACACCATGTCAAAAAGGCGTTGTCATTTGCACATTCCTGGCAATGGGCGGAGTGCTGATATGGTAATTGGTTTCACACCACATCGTTTCAACAGACAGCGTCATGACTAGGCCAAAGCAAGACCTAGTCGATCAGAGCAACGTGGCATTGTCGATGATGACCAAATTTGTCCAGGAAATGAATTACACTAACTGTTGGATTTGTCAGAATATTCCTCACAGTGCTCAAGCATCCGTGTTAAGGTCTGTTCCGTTCTCCATAAGAGATCGGCGGTTCTACAATTGGCATAACCTTATTCATGCATTTGACACTGATCCTGATTGTTTTGCTCCATTAGGAAAAGAAACTGCCAAGTTTGGACATTTAGGGAAGGGCACACAAGCCAGGCTGATCTACTTTACTCGGGAGGTAAACAAGAGAGGCCGGCCCATGCATTTCAATATGACGAGGCTTCATCGACTGCTACGTGTAACGTATGACCCAATTTGGATAATAGAGGCGATGTTTCAACAGGTGCGCTGTGGGCCCCTTCAAGGGGGGCGCATGATCAATCACCTACCATTTGTGTGTCACATGACAATGACCAAGGCTGATGCTTTAAGATACACTATTCATATCCACTTGACGGATTTGCTGGACGACGGCACAACATCTGAACTTGAGTGTGTAGTACACAATTGTTTTGGAGCACGTGAAACGCAAGAAAGCCCTAGAAGTTACCCATTAACGGTGTCTGTTCTTGATGTTGTACGATCTTCGAATTTGTCTTTTTGTTTCCAAGGGACCCCTGCCTGACTCTGTGTTCGTGGGAAGGAGCAGCTGTGTCGGGGACGTACCAGAAACAACCTTTGCAGGAGTGCTACCTGCTAACATCTTTGTGATCTCTGGTAACAAAGCTTATCACACATTTCCAGAAAATTCATATAGAATTTGCTATCTAGCCTTCCTAGCCCCTTTGATTAGGCGTGTGTCTAATGACCACATTAGAATGCATTATAGAGCTTCAAAGGCCCTTAGCATGTCTCGGAGAATTTTTGGTGTGTTAATACCTGCATATGGGGTCTATAAAACGCAGGAAGAAATTAAAGTTTTGTCTGATGTTGTGGAGAGACACATAAATGTTTCAGGTGCTGCCATGGAGAACGTTGCAGAGTTAGCCACTCAGACGAAGGAGGTGGCTCTACAAAATCGGATGGCCTTAGACATCATATTGGCCGAGAAGGGAGGAGTGTGTAAGGTTGTACATACAGAATGCTGCACTTACATCACTGATGCCAGCGAAGCAATCAGTGAATTAAGGGCAGATTCTCACCAAGCCATTGTGGACCTCCACACTCTTCATGATGTTAATCCTTTTAGAGGACTGTCAAATTTGTTTGGATCCTGGGGAGGTGCCCCGGTCCATATGCTCACGCCATTAGCTGTTGTGTTTATCATAGGTCTCCTCTGCTGTGTCTGTCTGGTGGCCTGTGTCAAAGCACTCATGGGCCGCCTTTCAGGAGCAGCAGTTCAGGCAACACTTGTCCTCCCTAGCAAGAAGGATCCAGCATTCAGGAGGGGAATTTACCCATTTCTGACTGATGGTTTTAATATATCGGATAACTGATATGTTTTCTGGGACTGGTATGCCACGCCGAATTGATGATGTCAAGATTGTCTATGATTAGAGGTCGGGGTCTTGCAGCCCCTTCGGTCTGTGGATACTAGTTTCTTTTTCTTTTTTTTTTCTCCTTTTTTTCTTTTATCTTTTTCTTTTGATTGATTACTTTGAAATTAATAAAATTATTAATTATTCAGTCTGATTCAGTACTTCAGTACTAAGACTGTTTTGATTGATACTCATGTTAATGATCAACTTAGAGTAGTGAGTTTCATGTTTGATTCTCAATCATGATTATTGATGTAATTAATTTCATATTTTGATTTTAATATATAATCTCTGTATTCCGGTCAAGGTGGAGCCGTCGCCATGATCTTCCCCTCAGAGACCTGCAGAACCACTTCCCCTCACGTGGCTGCAAGACCCTGTGACACAACACCTGGTGTCCATTCAAATTTGTCTTGTATTGTTGAAGTGTGAGATTTTTTTGTATTCTCAAAGGGAGGAATGTTGTGGCCAAATTTGGCATCCTAGCGGATGTTCCGGCCATGGATGTGGTTCAGGGGTGAGGGGACGGTCAGAGCGAAGGCCAGGTCACCAAAGAGATAATCTGTGCCTTTTGGAGACACTGAGACTAGAAGTTTTGTGGTTTAAGTCATAACATTAAGTCATGTCTTAGTTTATTGCGTACGTGTCTTTAGATATGCTGATTATGAACAGTTTCCTACGTACATGTCTTTAGATATGCTGATTATGAACATGTTATCCATCTTGTCCAATGAAATGATTGTTTATCTTATAGACCCATATACTCATTAGAACCTGGTCAACTAATCAGAACTTGCTATGTCATTAGACTGATCTGACGGTAGTATTTTCTCTGTGTACAGACTCTGACTCAGACTGTAGTCAGCAATAAAATTGTACTTGATCTTTTCATGGTTTCTCCCTCTCATTAATTGGTTATTTTCTGTCATAGATTCAAATTATCCATTACACCACACAAAGTCCATCTACAGCAGCCACTGTACCCACTACTGCTACCAATCAAAACCCATCTACAGTATGCCATACTACAGCAGCCACTGCACCCGCCACCAATCAAAACCCATCTACAGCAGCCACTGCAACCACTACTGCTACCAATCAAAACCAAGCTACAGCAGCCACTACGGCTACCAATCAAAACCCATCTACAGCTGCCAATGCACCCACTACTGTAAACACTACTTAAGCAGCCACCAGACTCCTAGCAGCTGGTAGAAAAAACATTTGGTATAAAAACCTACCCTAACATTTTGGGTAGCTACTTAGCTTAATTTTTCTCTTTCTCGACAATGTATTACGGAATTGAAACGAAAGCTATAGTAAGAGGGTACAATAATTGTATGCTATATGATGGAAAAGCAGCACTGATGTATTTCCTTGTATATGAATTTGATAACCATATGAATATAATTTTCCAAAGTTTGATAAACAGTCTGACATGTAGACTTGTAAGTATGTTTTTGTTAGGATTTGTTGTGTCTGCTTGTGTTTTTCTCTGTGTGCTCCTTGGCTGGGCAGGGCTGCCCTTCCTTCATGCCACTACTCCTCCACAGCTGCAACCTATTTCATCCCAATCAACTACACACACCTGAGGCAGTATATAAACCCGGTCATCTCTCCCACTCATCGCCAGTTCGTCAGACTACTTTGTGTGGTAACACGCTACGGCCTAATCCTGTTGTTACTTCCTAGTGATATTTACTTGTGGAATTATTACCGATACTTACCGTTGTTATCTCCTGTGCCAGGACCTGTTTCCAGCCTGTTACCTGGATCTCCTCCCCTCCTGTCCAACCTGCCAGAGTCCAACCCATTCGGAACCCGCCTGGGATACAAAATAAACTGTTGTCTTGACCCCTAACTCTCCGGTCCTCTGTCTGAGTGTTTGCCCTTGGGATTCAGTTCTGCAGCTCTCTGAAAGACGTAACAGTTTTAATGTTGCAGTATATTATGTTAATTCAGAAGATTATTTATTAGTTATGGGGTTTTTTATGTTTCCTGTCAATTCGTTTTTAAATTAAAAACTATACATTTTCATCAGAAACATGGTTAAAGCATGGTCTAATTGTTAAAAATGTACAGTATAATTGATATCCACTTATACTTGGCTCTCTGTAGCAGACATAATACCAGACAATAAACTCCTGAACTTCTATCACTTCATTTATGATAACTGTCGCAAATGCTTGTACTTCGTACGTAGAAATAGCAGTTCATATAGTTATATTTTCCTGTAACTTTTATATACTGTAATTTAACTGCCCATGAAATATATTCAACCACAGACAACTAATTGCAAATCATAATCTAACTGAAAAATGTACTTATGAGAAATAATAATAACAGTATAAACTGATCAGACATAATAATTAATATGACACATAATATGTAAAAAAACTATTCATATAGTGCCTTTGATAAAATGGAATAAGACGTTATGAAGACAGTGATTCTGAGATAGTTTATGTTTCCTGTCTGTTTTTATATTCTCTTTGAAACATCAGTCAGACATAAATATGACTTGACGCATCTCGCTAACACACAGTTTTAGTCCCAAGCGAGACAGTGCTTTCTCTTTTCCTCACAGCAAAAAGAAGCCTGAGTGCAAATATACTAATATGTTTTGTATTCTGTTCTCGCTGTGGATGGAACTGTTGAATGTCGAATTTGACCTTTGTCATCCATTGCTGCAGGAATCTTTCTATAGTCGAGTACATGTGGACAAAGTAAAAGTAGTTTAATTTGGTTTTAAGCAAAGCATCTTCTTTGAATACCTACTGCAAAATATGTCAGTATCTTCATGTTTATTTATTGGATAATGATTTTTATCTGACATTTCAAAATACACAAGATACAGATCATGGCCAGATATTAAAAATGAAAAGGAAAATAGGGTTTCTCATGCCATGTGATACCTTTACTCTATTCCTGCAGGATTTAGAGCCAGCTCTGCAGGAAAATGTACCTTTATACCTAAAAACAGAGACGCCACCAGGAATTTGGGGCCCCATTAAAAGATATCACATTGAGCGTAACCACACCTTCAGAACCCCCTTGACCCATTCAAAGCATTAAATAACTACCTTTGCAGGCTAGCAACTCTTTTGTAGTCCAATAATTCCTGTACAATGTTTACTGACTGTAAACTGTGAAAAAAAAAAAACATTTTACATTCAGTAGAATTCACTATTGAGGCAAGACTGATACCCTAGCTTAAGGCCATCTTTTACAGTCTAATGTAATTTTAATGGTAACATTCTCGAATTGACAATTCTCTTAATATTAACAAGAATATTGACCCTAATTACCCGCATTTGCTTATAAACCTCAAATCAAACAACCAGATTTTAGTCTGCATCAAAGCCATCCCTTGGCCATATGACTTGAAGGTATTATTGTAACAATGGCTGTCACTTATACAGACTAAGTCGCTCAATGCATCAAAATGTCCAGCATCCAAAACAGATTATAGGCTGTTTTTGTTTCATACAATACCATTATGTGGATTATAATGTTAATTATTGCAGTGTTTGAAAAATAATCATTGAAACGGATTTAATAATTTTTCCTTTTTTCTTAATAAAAAAGAAATCCCAAGGACCCCCTGCAATTATGCCAACTGACATTCAACACAATGCTGCTTAACTCCCTCTTCAGTTGGTACTAGGGCTGGTTTATAGGTAGGGGTATAGGACTGGGAAGACAGGGCTGCTGAGCCTGAAGCCGCATCTGATGGGCCTGACACCAGGCTGGGAGGTGCAGGGAAAACTGATTTACTATGAATAGCTTGCTAAAAGTTTGCCTGCATTGATTAATGTCGGCTCAAAAGGGAGGTACATGTAAACATTCCCAATTTTCTTTGAAGATAAAGTAACTATGATAGGGGAGCAAACAGCCTGTTTCTCTATGGACTTAGAAAACTGGTTAATTGCCCATCACTCAAGGACGACACCCACCATTCTTTGTGAAAAATTGTGTGACATACTGTCAACCTTTCTTTATCATTGTCAAGTTTGGCTTTTCATTTGAATATTGGCAGCTATACGCTCCCATTCCCGAAATATGAAGCCCGAACATTTCCCTTTACTTATTGGCTGATTTGTTCTGCTGGTTCAGATTGCAACAACCGTAGCTTAAATTACCCAACTGAATTTTGAATATACTGAGGGGAACAATTTAGTTAAAATAAGACACAAATCACTGAACACAAATAGAAGGCCAAGACCCATTTAATTTCAAAGACCCATTTAATTTCAAATTTCAAAGTTAAAATCGGTAATGATACAATTTATATTTTTAACCTCTAGGCATGCTTTTGTAACTGTACTGTATTTGTAACTGTAACTGTTATTTCTAAATACATCTGTATTGTATATATACTCCTTTTTATTTTATCTGAACTGAACTTTTCTTTACCTTTATAGTTATTGTTTTAAAGTTTTATAGTTTTATTGTGAGGGTGTATTTCATTACTTGATTTCTAATTAGTTGTTCACCCGGGATCAATAAAGTATTTTTATTAGTCCATTTCCATTTGGAAGAAGAGTGTGTGTTGAGAGTGTCAGCTGAGGCCCCTCTGCTATAGTGTTAAGATTTTACCAGGATTGTTTCAGATTTCCCAAAAAATAAACAGACAAAAAGCTAGCGGTTTATACATAAGCACATTAGAAAACTGAAACTCAGCACCAGGCCTACTGTAACAGTGAAGAGAAGGGGTTGCATATAGAACAGATTAAAATGTATCTTTGTCCATTAATATATACTTGTACATGGTACCCACTGAGCAAAGACACGTTGAAAAGACGTCTTTTAAACGTCTTTGTCAGTCGTTCAAAAGACGTCCACCGAGAAGCCAGAATGAAAGTTTTTGCAACGTCTTTTTAAAGTTCAACGTCTTTTAAATGTCCACTGATGATGTCCAAGTGAGCTCCTTACAGGGCTCAAAATGAAAGTTTTTGCAACGTCTTTTCTGAACGTTTTTTTAATGTTCAACAAAGACATCTTTTAAACGTCCACTTTTGACGCCCAAGTGACCTCCTTACAAGGTTCAAAATGAAAGTTTTTGCAACGTCTTTAATAATCCTTTGAATTTCAATAATTTTTGGATTTAGTTTTTAATGCTTTCCTCTGGATTTACAGCTATCTGTCTGGGTGATACCACAGCAGCCAATTTGTGTCAAACTTGCCTACACAAACATAGGGAGAACATGCAATAGGGAGAACATGGAAACTCAACAAAGAAAGGCCCTTGGGTCAGCAGCTAACCCTTCTGGATGTGAGGCAACAGTGATAACCACTGAGCCACCATATTGCCAACCAAGGTTTCCTGTTGAAGTGACCCACTAACAGGGTTCAAATTACACCTATCTTTCTTCGACTCATTAAGGCGTCCCTGTTGCACTCTATTTTAAACCAACTTTACTTGTTTAATTGTAAATGAGGCCTGAGTCCCATGCTATCGTCACTCACTATAAGCTTTATTGAATACCATGTTTTCGTCATCAATTCTACATCATTTTGGCTATTGTTCCAAGGTTGGATGACCAAAACACAGTACAAAATGAAACTGATTCTAGTGAAGGCAGTGTGCAGGACCATTTATTGTAAATATAACACATTTATACCACATGCACCTGCCCAAGACATACAGGTGTTCCAAGAGTGTTTAATATCCTTATTTAATTGCAAATGCTTGACATCTTGACGAATAAAGATGAAACATGCTTGAAATGACAAGAGAATATTTTTAGTGAGGCTTTCAGCAAAATATTAACAATTAAAAAAATTAAACAATTCGAATAAAGTTAGGCATGTACTTTAATTTAGTCATTAGTTCTGAGAGTTAATGAGTTTGTCATCGGAGGGCATGACATATGGACATGATAAAATAGCAATCTCAATTGCAATCCCTGTTACTTTTTCATCATTACAACACAAATTGGTCAAACTCTTTAAATATCAATAACTGGTCAAACTAACTGAATGTGTGCAAAATGGTTTCAAGACCTATTGTCTTAGGTGCAGAAGTCCAAAAGGCGTCCTTTCGAGACGTTCAGATGTTGATCGTGTTGCATGTCCAATGACATTCCAAAGGGGTTCCAGTCAGACGTTCAGAGATCGCATCTGTTTTGCATGTCAATAGACGTCCAAGAGGGTCCTCAGTCAGCCGTGTTGTGCTAGTTACTGGAAATTTGTAATTAGTTACAGTTACTCGTTACCTCTTCAAAAAGGAACTAAGTTACTTTACTGATTACTCCCTTAAAAAAGGAATGTGTTCGCCAATGTATTAGCCAATAAGTCCCACTACATACATATATTTTAAAACAGCAACAAAAATATAATCAAATAAACCATGAATTGTTTACTAAGCAATTGAATAAACCACACACAAAATATAAATTCAAATTATTTATTCTAGTCTCAAATAGCCAAGCAACAAGCCTCAAAACTCACGGCTTACATTCCCAGCTCAAACAATAGTCCCATATTCAAAGGGACAAAGTATAATGATATAAGTTTTACAAAATGCTCAGCAATGAACGTTATTTAAGCTTAAAGTAACAATATATTCCCGTACTGTTTGTGTCCAAGCCACCCTCCAGATCAGCCGAGCAAACAATACATTTTGTTCAAGATGGTACCGTTGCTGTGACTTAGCTGGTCAGTATGCCAAGTTGACCTAGCTAACAACCACAAGTAGCCTACATACAACCACTAAAGTCGAGCGCTTAGCAAACGTTCATTACCAGTTTAGTTACCAGTTTCCTCAAGAACCAAAACGTATGAATTTCGAATACCAGGGGCACCCCTTAAAAAGTATGAATTCGTTATTAAACATACTAACATTAGCAAACCCTAAATAGCATGTGGTTTGCTGTAACCTTCTTCCTCACGCTAATGAAATAACTTTGAGGGGGTATAAGAAGGGGGGCTATATTTAACAGTGAGCTCCCAAACTGCACCCAGAAATATTAAACAGGAAAGAGTCACGTTTGAGCATAAACAGTAAAGAGTGACCAGGAGGCAAATTAAATACACATTTGTTATCGGTAAAATGCACAATATAGGGGAAAATAACAGTAACTATTAACGGCCTCATTAACATTTTCAGTAACTGCGATTTAGTTACTCAAATGTGAATAATAATGCTTTACTTAAAACTATTTTTAAAACTAAAACTACTAGTTCCCGCGAATAGGAGTGAAATTACGGTAACGTGTTACTTTGTAACGCGTTAATCCCAACACTGCCAGTCAGACTTCAGACATCGAACCTGTTTTGCACATCCATAGACATCCAAAAAGGGTCTTAGTTAGATGTTTAAAATTTTAACCCCTATTGCACGTCCACCAGACATACAATAGTGTGTCTGAACTAATGGACGTTATTAAGACCTGATCGGAATGTCTCCATGACGCTGTATGCTTAGTAGTAGAAGGTGACAAAGTATTTCCCACATATATACATTTGCTGGATGCTGTATGATGCATAAAACTGTAATTCGTATAAATTCAAATATACTATATAAAGTGATCTTCTGACATGTCTGAATTTTACATGTTTTTAGTCATGAATTTAGTTTGTAGTTTACAACTCAATTAACAATACAATGTTACTTTCTATATTTTAAACCTCAAACCCTCTCTTTGTGTTTTTCATTCTAAATTCATCAAAAATATTGCCGTCCACAGAAAGTTTTTTTGGTGCTCTAACCCTCTTATATGTCAGTCTGCACAATCTTAAAAATCCAAGTCGAGAATATTTAAAACTTCATAGCAATAGTAAAGGACAGTAAAATGAATAACAGTACATTGGGGCTTGGCCCAAAACTGTTACTGAACTGTTATGTTATTGAAATTTGTATGTGCTTGTTCAGATGGCTTGTTTTTTTCATGGGGTATTGATTGGGGTGTGGACTACTCAGAATCCTAGAATCTTGTGATTCCACTTTAGTGTGAACGCCTCGAGGCGTGTCTGCTGTGACGGCTATCTATCTGCTCTGATTCATTTTCAATCAATGTGGGTTGTCAGTTTGAACTCCTGCCAGATAGTGTGCTGCTTGCTATTTCTGATTACATCATAACCTAAGCACTAAGCACTAACTAATGAAAATTCAGTTATTGTCTAAATAATATTCTTGTTCTTTATACAAGGTCACGTATTCATACATGACTAAAAAACTGTAACTTACAGCAGTTAGAGCAGCGTTTCCATACCTTTTCCAACCCACGGCACACTCGCATAAACGTTGAATATTGCGGCACACCCCAGATGGAAAACTGAATCAAACTTAATACAAAAGATTTGTTTATCTTTCCCAAATGTGACTTTCCCAAAATTCCACAGCACACCTGATGATGTCTGATGGCACGTGGATTGGAAACGCTGAATTAGAGGTCACTATTTTCCAAACATCTTATAGGTACGTAACTCATGTCTTATGTCATAGATGAATTTGCCTCCAAAATGTCAAAACGAGTCCAGTTTTACGATTATTGCAGATGGACTATAAAATGTGTGGAAATTATATGTCCGAATTTGCAAGTGTATAAGTTGACCCCTGACTTTGGCGATAAAAATTATGGAAACATTTCTCTCCATATTTTTATGGTTTAGGCCTAAACGGGAGTCTCTCTCTAGATTAGAGCACATAGGACTACGGCAGCAACAACTAATTTAAGAACTTTGCATATGCCTAGGGATAAAATATCAAATCTGCCATTTGATTAATATTTGCAATTATATATTCTTCAAATTTGTTCTAACTCATTGGAGAATGTGCAACGGTTGATCGGTTTGTATTAAGCCTGTAAGCCTGTAAGTTAGGAAGCCTGGTATTTGTCTTGTGATTTGCCTCATAGTACAGTAACACATCTGGGAATTTCAAGATGCACTTCTTTTAAATCATAAAGAGGTTCCAACATCTAGCCCAGGTAAATGTATCCGTTCTAATCAAGGTTAATATATATTAATTTGTTATTGGCTGCTTTATTCTGCTGGTTTAAAGTGCAGTGACTGTAGCTCGACTTAACCAGCTGAATTCATTGTAAGCTGAGGGGCAGAACCTCCACAAAATAAAACACATTCACTGAACACAAACAGAGGTCCAAGACCCATTGGGAAATAAATTGGTGTTAAGGAGTGTCAGAGCCCCCTGTGATATAGTGTAAGGATTTGAGGGATGTCTCACTTCATGTGGCTTTTTGTGAACGATTAGACTGAAGTATTGGTTAAAGGGTAAAAACAGAAAAATACGGTTGTACAACAATTTATGGTAATACTAGCCCAAGAAGGAGGATAAACCTCTGCAGCGGAAGTTTGTCTGAGCTTCAATCTTGGATAATGTTTTTTGCAACCTCAGCTACTTCCAAAGTGCCAGTGAAATTCTCATGAAAATGGGCAAATTAACTTCTGATGCTCGTGAACATTATGTGAGTTTTATTACTCATGATATGGTTGTGGCAGAAATAAACTAGGAGCTTAAAAGTAATTGGAATGGTTGGTGGTTCAGAAGTGAGCAGTTAAAGGTTTAGGTCTATGGATCAGGATATATTCTGAACAGCATCTTTGGGGGATCAAGAAGTATTCTCAAGGTAGCTGACACTGATATCACATGTGTAGAATAATCTAGATCTAGATTCTGAACCTCATAGATTTTGCTCATAGGTGTGTGATTTCAGGATACATTTTTGGTCAATCTTGAGGAACTCAGGAGCTAGGGTCGTCCCTCTGCATACATCTTATCTTCATTAGGTAGATCCCCCCAACTGTACCCAGGATTCAAGTGGTTTCTTGCCTTCGTGTAAATCCATGGTTGATAACGAGCACCAATCTGAAATCCTTTCTCTGAAGGGTTGTAGCGCCTGCGCCTGTGTCAAGTGATAGCGCCTGTCAAAGTGTAAGTGAAGTGTAGGAAGTGCCTTTTTTTGCGCCTATTAAAGTACCTGTTTAAGTACCCCGTTAGAGGCATGTTTAAGCAATTGTTCAGGTTGTTAAGCGCAGTGTTATATCCCTGGTGCTGTGAGATTAGAAGGAAACAAGGTGTGTGTGGTGCAAACACGGAAAATAGTTGCACCTAATTAGTCATGAATGGTACATATAGTCTGTTCCCTGCCACCTGAATGTTGTCAACAGGGAGGTTTAAAAAATAGATCCAACCACGCACAACTGAATTGTTTTCACATGTAATGCATTTTTAAGACAGACCAGTTTGTCTGACTGAATTACAACGACAACAAAGAACCTATTTAAATGATCAGTAAGAATAGACTTGTCAGCCTAGTCCATAAACTAGAGAAAATAAATACTGGGCCAATGTTTATCTAATGAAACTGACCAAAATGTCATATTATCATATTTAGCTTGTTATCTTTCACTAACCCTACTGCCTTGCAATTGAAATGATTAAAATTTTGTATCGTAGTTTCCTTACCAAAAACTGAGTAGATTATCAGAGATCTGACTACTTAAGATCTCTGAAAACATGAAAAAATAGATTGCCGTATAATAATCCTGGTAACAACAATTATTACTCTGTCTATTACTCTGACTATTGGTGTTTTAAAAATAGCGGCTGAATGCCAACAAGCTATGTGTTCCTTGGTTCCTGTAAGAATCTGGCATCAACACATGTACTACAGGGTTGATGATGTACACCTGCAGACAAAGACAGTGAGTGAAGTATGTTGTGGTTGGCTAAGAGGTGACATTGAGTCAGGATACAACAACGTATTAACTCAAGCAAGGGCTTTCTTCTTCATTTTTCCATGCAGCGTGAATCAAGGGTCACAATACCAATTCTGTCAACTCTGATCAAATGTGTTGGTACATTCATGTCACATAATACCAATTCTGTCAATTTTGATTAAATGTGTTGGTGCATTCATGTCACATAACTCTACATACACTGTTTTACTTGGAGTGACAGTCAATGCTCGACATAGCCTACATCTTTGATTCGTTCAGCACATAAAAACATATTTTTACAGTACCTGTCAAAAGTTTTGGCACACTTTCCCATTCACTTGAATGGGAACTGGTACTGCATATACAGTGTATATATTGAACGGATTACACAGCTGTTGGCAGTTTGTCATCACTTGAGAATGAATAACTTCCTGAAAACAATATACTGTGAGGATAGGTTGGTCAGACTGATCTTCCAACTAGTTGAAAATAAACTATTGAGTGAAAAGGTATTTTAAAATTGACCAAAAATGTGTTTAAAATAAATTTCCTTGACTGAACTTAATGACAGAAAAACGTTATAAAAACATTATAAAACATACTAACAATAACACTCTCCTGCTGTCAGGGAAATCCCTGTGACCATGTAAGTCTACCTAAAACAAATATCACAGAACCTGGTGTCAAAGTCATTGGTGCACGGCTAGCGCTCATTACCTGCAAATTATCTAGTTACCAGCAGATGACAGTGAAGACACACATACTACTTGTAAACATTGAAAGTTTTATTTATTAATATGTTACCTACCTGATCTGCATTTCAGTCTTGAATTCCATGACTCTATTATATATGTATATGTTTTAAGATAATGTTGGCAATGTTACTGTATTCTCTCTAAAAATAAGGTAAATCTTAAATCAGCTGTGATTTTATAGAGTGCCTCAAATTCACAGAGCAAGTAATAAAAATAATAAATAATACTTAGAGCGCTTTACATTGTAAGAACTATCTCAGAGCGCTGCAACCAACATTAAGATAACATGATCCATCCATTAGCTATACCGCTTATCCTATGCAGGGTCGCGGGGGGGCTGGAGCCTATCCCAGCCGACACAAGGCGAGAGGCGGGGTACACTCTGGACAGGTCGCCAGTCTATCACAGGGCCGACACATAGGGACAGACAACAACTCACACTCACATTCACACCTACGGACAATTTAGTCACCAATTAACCTGCATGTTTTCGGACTGTGGGAAGAAACTGGAGTACCCGGAGGAAACCCACGCAAACACGGGGAGAACACACAAACTCCACACAGAAAGACCCTTGGGTCAGGTGAGGATTGAACCCAGGACCTTCTTGCTGTGAGGCCACCGTGCTGCCTAAGATAACATGATAAAAAAGATAATAATGCTAAAAGCTGAAACAAAAGAAAATCGGAGGAAATTAAAAAATAAAATAAGAACATAAAGAACAGCTATCAGAAGGCTTTCTTAAAAAGTTTTTAGGCCTGCTTCAAAAGATGATAAAGTCTGTAGAAGCCTCAGATGGTCTGGGAGGGAATTCCACAGATGGGGGGCTAGAACACTGAATGACTGAAGGGTTTTGAATTGGGTTCTATAGAGGACAGTGAGCCAATGAAGAGAGGACAGAAGGGGAGTGATTAGTTGGTCCTATGTTGATCCTGGCAGCACTGTTTTGGATGTATTGGAGTTGCTGGAGATTTCTGCCATAGGTCCCATTGAAGAGTGCATTGCAGTAGGCCAGCCTTAAGGAAACAAAGCCATGGATAAGATTCTCAGTAACTGGAACAGTGAGGGTAGGGCGGAGTTTGGAGATGTCCTTGAGGTGGAAGATTATGCTTCTCAAAGCTGTTTGATATGGTCGTCAAAGTTTGGGTTGGAATCAAATTTGAGGCCCAGGTTTGAGATGGAGGAGAGAGAGATGTTCTGGCCAGCAATAGTGAGCTGTATAAAGACGGAGTGCTGGACTTGGTGTGGGGTACCAGTCTATCAGGTATCCGGGTCGCGGACGTAGCAACCACCTCAACTGGCTCCTTTCTACACAAAGAAGCAGCGGCTCTACTCCGAGTCCCTCACGAATGGCTGAACTTCTCACCCTATCCCTAAGGGAGCCATCACCTTATCGTGGTGGAGAGGTTTGTGTGTCGCTATGAACCTGGGGGCTGTGTTGTCTGGAACCTTGTGTTCCTGGTAGGGTCTCCCATGGCAAATTGGTCTCGGGCGAGGGGCCGGACTAAGAATGGTTCAAAAACCCTCATGGAAAGAACAAAAAGAGAGGATGATACCCGGCCCGGAGGAAGCCCGGGGTCCCCTTCTGGAGCCAGGCCCAGGAGGAGGACCCGTCAGCGAGCGCCTGGTGGCCGGGTTTGCCACGGAGCCCGGCCGGGCATAGACCGAAAAAGCAATGTGGACAACACCAACATTTTTCCTCCGTAAATTAAAAGGCCTGTTTCGAACATTAGCAGAAATCAGCATCTGTTTGCACTGTAGCCTACCCAGTTCCCAAAACATGTCTAAAACTGAACAAACAATAATATAATACACTGACAAACATTTTCTTGAGTTTAAGTTGTGTTCAAGGTATGCAAACCTTTAATTTAGTGCCACAAAGATGTTGTCTTAAATCTATAACTGAGATGCCATTGAACGCTGGAAATAAGTGTAAGAAAGTAGAGAAAATGGTTTGTTTATTTCCTTGTAAAGTCACCAAAACATTGCGAGCATTACAAATGTGTTTGTCATTCTATTATTCTATGATGAACAAATAATTATAAGAAATACGAGTATGGCTGTAAAAATGGAATTTAGGAATTCCCTTGTAACTATTATTATAAGAATAAACAGGTTAGACTGGCCGACAAACTGGGAAACGTAATTCCATTCAATGTACCGTCTATGCATATTTTATGTCCTATTTGAGACACTCAAATGGTTGATGATTTAACATTGGCCACAATATAGAACTATAAAACAATTAAATATAGAAAATCAAAGTTAAGGCACTGAGCTATTTGACACATTTGCTAAATGTCACTGAACAATACATTGGTGTTCTGTAAGATTGTTGTATGAAATAAATTCATCATCCTTCAGGCAACATTTTCCTAAGCCTTTATGAAATAAGGCTTGTTTTATGAGTTAACTACAATTATGCTAAGACTGCCTTAATCACTATCTGCTTATTTTGTGCAATAGATAATAGAAAAACATTAAAACAAGGTTGAGGCTGTACATGGGCCTTCCTCAATTGTCGAACTTTTTAAAACTATTAAAGATAGTAGTAGTAGCTGTTGCTTTGTACTTTGCATATTGCAATGTCCACAATAACTTGTAAAACATTGAAGATGCAGAGTTAAAGCACATTACCCCTCATGTGGCATTTAATTATAATACAATAAATAATAAAATGTATAACTAAAATCTAATCATATCAAAAATCGAGTTATTTATCAGGCAGCCATCCCAGGAATGAAGATCTACGTTTTCAAGGTAAATACATTTTAGGTTGCTTTAGGTTGTGCCCTACCCTTCCCTTTTTATAACAGTTAGCTTTCTTCTTAAAGGGACGTCATCTGGACTACATTTAAAGGGACCACACCTGAGCTAATTTGTATCTAGTCTCATCTGTTGTCGAACATGAAGCTCATCTCAACTTTGTGTCTTGCTTGGACTCTCCTCCACACAGGTAATACAACTTAGTCAATTAAATAAACTGTATGAAATTATTATTATACTATTATATTAAGTTTCTTGATACTTTCAAAAATTTTGAAAATGTGGGGTTTGGTATACATTGTTAAATTTTTTAATTAATTTAATTTCATGTTTATATTCCGCTGTAGTTAATCTAGTTACAAATTATTACAATTATTTCAGTAATAATTGTATATTGTAATATAAAATTGTAAAACTAGCAATCAAGCACAAAGACCCTCACCCTAACCATACCTAATCCAACCTTCAAGTAAACTTATTTAAATGTTAAAATATAAATAACTGCTCTCACTCGTAATGATACCTTATTTTAAATTTTTTTTACAAATTGCAGCTGAAACGCTTCAGTGTTTAAGTTGTGCCAATTTGTTGGACCCGAACTGCGCACAAACAAGTTCATCCACCTGTTCTGCTGACCAAATGTGTCTAACGGCTACTGTTACTGGTGGGTCTAGAATTTAGAATCTAGCATGTGCTCTATCAAATAGCTATCACTAGATTGAACAAAATTATATTCCACAGTTGTCTCATTTATTTTTGGTAATTTCCCAATTTGTCACTATTTAGCACCAGTAATTGGAGGCTTTGATGCTTCTGGAGTGAAAAAGGCGTGTGCCCCAAACAACCTTTGCGCCGCTGCTCCTGAAGCGTCACTTAACCTGGGGTTTGGACGTATTGCTGTTGCTTTAAGCTGCTGTAATACTGACAACTGCAATTCCAATAATCTGCCAGGTAAGATTAATATGTACAATATAAGATGTTCACTTTGCAAGTTACTCACACATTATTTAAAGGTTTCCATGTGTCTGCATGGTAACACTGAAAACATATTTAAAGGGCCCATGTCAGATTTTGAATATGTCTTTGTCCATCATTGTTTTATCACTCAGAGGGATTGTATTAACAACATGAAAACCTCAAATCTGTGCCTAGTGTATTTTCCCTAGTTCACCTGTGGCAACACATCTACCATATTTTACAAACAGTTCTGAATCGCAGACAGTTGTGACGTAGAAAATGGAAGTAAATGTTATTGGCCAATCATGGACTCATGGCTAGTAAGGTTGAACTACTCTGGCTGCAGCCATGAAACAACAGAACTTTACTATCTCTAGCCATAACTCAGCTAATTAATGTTAATGAGCAATGGGTGTAAACTCCCATTCACCGCTCAAAACAGCACAAGCTGGAAGGGAAGAAAGAGGCATCCTAGAATAATCAATACAAATATAAAAAGTCCATTGTGCGTTCAAAGATTTTTAAATGTGCTTTATAGACACGAAGAAATCACACAAAAAAGTATGATGCCTACAATATGGGCCCTTTAAAACAAAAGTGTAAGTGATTTAAATGATTATTATGGAGCATAGCTATAAAAGTTTATAATCATTTTTGGCAGGATCAAAGGTTTCATTAGAAAGTTACACCTTTGTTATAGTAACTTTAACTCAAGATATTAAGCATGGAATCATTATACTGTGTCTGATGCATTCTTTTCCAGCCCCTAGTGCAGTGCCTAGTGGTTTACAGTGTGCCTCCTGTCAAACCTTAACAAGCCTCTCGAATGTGTTTACGTGTCAGAGTTCTACGCCATGTTATGGACAGGAAAAAACCTGTTTCACTGGCAGTTGTAAGTACTTAGCTTTCTGTTAATGTGGCCCAGCATCTATAAACAGTCAATAAAATAAAGAATGTTCTATCATCTTTTGGAAAAATCTTCAGGGAAAATGTAGTTATTGTCTAATTATTTACACTATGAAACCATAAGTGACAATGAAATTAGGAATGAAAATAACAAATGTAAAACTGTGTGTATTTCTGTTTTATTTTCCATTGCAGTAAGCATTAATTCCACAACCTACACGGGTCTGGGATGTGCATCTCCCAATACATGTGCTGCCGCGTCGTTGCTTCCATCCATAGCTGGATTGCAAAACTTTGGAGCTTCAATCTCCTGTTGTATGGGCAATTTATGTAACCAACAAAATCCATCTACAACACCCATAGCATCGACTACTGCTATAGCGCAAAATCCATCTACAACAGCCACCACACCCAATACTGCTACCATGCAAAACCCATCTACAGCAGCCACCGCTGCTAGCACGCAAAATTCATCTACAACAATCACAACAACCTATACTGCTAGCACACAAAACCCATCTACAACAGCAACTGTACCCACTACTGCTACCACACAAAGTCCTTCTACAACAACCATAGCATCGACTACTGCTACCACGCAAAATCCAACTACAGCAGGCATGGCATCCACTACTGCTAGCACGCAAAACCCATCTACAGCAACTTCCGCACCCAGTACTGCTGCCACGCAAAACCCATCTACAACAGCTTCCACACCCACTACTGCTACCACACAAAATCCATCTTCAGCATCCACTGCACCCACTACTGCTAGCACACAAAACTCATCTACAACAGCTTCCGCACCAACTACTGCTACCACACAAAATCCATCTACAGCAGCCATTATACCCACTACCGCTGCCACACAGAATCCACCTACAGCAGCGACTACATCCACTGCTGCTAGCACGCAAAACCCATCTACAGCAGTCACGCAAAACCCATCTACAACAGCAACTGTACCAACTGCTGCTACCACACACAGTCCCTCTACAACAACAATAGCATCAACTACTGCTACCACACAAAATCCATCTACAGCAGTCATTATACCCACTACCGCTGCCACACAAAATCCATCTTCAGCAGCCATTGCACCTACTACTGCTAGCACACAAAACCCATCTACAACAGCAACTGTACCCACTACTGCTACCACACAAAATCCATCTACAACAACCACCATACCCTCAAATGCTAGCAAGCAAAATTCATCAACAGCAACCACTGCACCCACTTCTGTTAGCGCGCAAAACCCATCTACAACAACCACAGCACCCACTCCTGCTACCACACATAGTCCAACTGCAGCAGCCACAGCACCCACTACTGCTATCACACAAAACCCATCTACAGTAGCCACGGCAACCGCTGCCACACAAAATCCATCTACAACAGCCACTGTAACCACTACATCTGTCACTCAAAATCCTTCTACAGCTGCTTCCGCACCCAGTACTGCTACCACGCATAGTCCCTCTACAGCGGTTACTGCACTCAGTACTGCTACCACGAAAAACCAATCTACTGTCACCAGCTCATCAATTATTGCTACCACGCAAGACTCATCTACAGCATCTACCCCACCCACTACTGCTAGCGCGCAAAACCCATCTACAGCAGTCACCGCATCCACTACTGCTACCACGCAAAACCCATCTACAGCAGTCACCGCATCCACTACTGCTACCACGCAAAATCCATCTACAGCAGCCACTATACCCTCTACATCTACTAATCAAAATCCATCTAAAGCCTACTGTACCCACTACACACAAAATCCATCTACAGCAGCCACTGCACCCACAACTGCTAGCATGCAACTACTGCTACTGCTGCCATGCAACAATCACATCTACAGCAGTCCTTATACCCACTACCACTGACACACAAAATCCATCTACAGCAGCCACCGCACCAACTACCATCTGCAAAATCCACACAGCAGTCATTGTACCCACTACCACTGCCACACAAAATCTATCTACTACAACCCTAACATCGACTGCTGCTACCACAACAACCACTAATGCTAGCACGCAAAACCCATCTACAACAGCAACTGTACCAACTGCTGCTACCACACACAGTCCCTCTACAACAACAATAGCATCAACTACTGCTACGACGCAAAATCCAACTACAGCAGGCATGGCATCCACTACTGCTAGCACGCAAAACCCATCTACAGCAACTTCCGCACCCAGTACTGCTGCCACGCAAAACCCATCAACAACAGCTTCCACACCCACTACTGTTACCTCACAAAATCCATCTTCAGCATCCACTGCACCCACTACTGCTAGCACACAAAACCCATCTACAACAGCTTCCGCACCAACTACTGCTACCACACAAAATCCATCTACAGCAGCCATTATACCCACTACCGCTGCCACACAGAATCCACCTACAGAAGCGGCTACATCCACTGCTGCTAGCACGCAAAACCCATCTACAGCAGTCACCGCATCCACTACTGCAAGCACGCAAAACCCATCTACAACAGCAACTGTACCCACTACTGCTACCACACAAAATCTATCTACTACAACTATAAAATCGACTGTTGCTACCACAACAACCACTAATGCTAGCACGCAAAACCCATCTACAACAGCAACTGTACCAACTGCTGCTACCACACACAGTCCCTCTACAACAACAATAGCATCAACTACTGCTACCACGCAAAATCCAACTACAGCAGGCATGGCATCCACTACTGCTAGCACGCAAAACCCATCTACAGCAACGTCCACACCCAGTACTGCTGCCACGCAAAACCCAACTACAACTGCTTCCACACCCTCTACTGCTACCACACAGAATCCATCTACAGCAGTCATTATACCCACTACCGCTGCCACACAAAATCCATCTTCAGCAGCCACTGCACCCACTACTGCTAGCACGCAAAACCCATCTACAACAGCAACTGTACCCACTACTGCTACCACACAAAATCCATCTACAACAACCACCATACCCTCAACTGCTAGCAAGCAAAATTCATCTACAGCAACCACTGCACCCACTTCTGTTAGCGCGCAAAACCCATCTACAACAACCACAGCACCCACTCCTGCTACCACACATAGTCCAACTACAGCAGCCACAGCACCCACTACTGCTATCACACAAAACCCATCTACAGCAGCCACAGCAACCGCTGCCACACAAAATCCATCTACAACAGCCACTGTAACCACTACATCTGTCACTCAAAATCCTTCTACAGCAGCTTCCGCACCCAGTACTGCTACCACGCATAGTCCCTCTACAGCGGTTACTGCACTCAGTACTGCTACCACGCAAAACCAATCTACTGTCACCAGCTCATCAATTACCGCTACCACGCAAGACTCATCTACAGCATCTACCCCACCCACTACTGCTAGCACGCAAAACCCATCTACAGCAGTCACCGCATCCACTACTGCTACCACGCAAAATCCATCTACAGCAGCCACTATACCCTCTACATCTACTAATCAAAATCCATCTACAGCAGCCACTGTACCCACTACCCCTGCCACACAAAATCCATCTTCAGCAGCCACTGCACCCACAACTGCTAGCACGCAAAACCCTTCTACAGCAGCTTCCGCACCCAGTACTGCTGCCATGCAAAACCCATCTACAACAGCTTCCGTACACACTACTGCTACCACACAAAATGTATCTACAGCAGTCATTATACCCACTACCACTGACACACAAAATCCATCTACAGCAGCCACCGCACCAACTACTGCTATCTCGCAAAACCCATCTACAGCAGTCATTGTACCCACTACCACTGCCACACAAAATCTATCTACTACAACCATAACATCGACTGCTGCTACCACAACAACCACTAATGCTAGCACAACAATAGCATCAACTACTGCTACCATGCAAAATCCAACTACAGCACGCATGGCATTCACTACTGCTAGCACGCAAAACCCATCTACAGCAACTTCCGCACCCAGTACTGCTGCCACGCAAAACCCAACTACAACAGCTTCCACACCCACTACTGCTACCACACAAAATCCATCTACAGCAGTCATTATACCCACTACCGCTGCCACACAAAATCCATCTACAGCAGCCACCGCACCCACTACTGCCAGCACGCAAAACCCATCTACAGCAGCCACCACACCCACTTCTGCTATCTCGCAAAACCCATCTACAGCAGCCACCACACCCAATGCTGCTATCTCGCAAAACCCATTTACTTCAGCCATCCCACCCACTACTGCTAGCATGCAAAACCCATCTACAGCAGCCACTGCACCCACTACTGCTACCACGCAAATTCCATCTACAGCAGCCACTGCGTCCACTACTGCTAACACTCAAAACCCATCTAAGGCACCCACCGCACCCACAACTGCTACCACACAAAATCCATCTACTTCAGCTACTGTACCCACTACTGCTGCCACACAAAATCCATCTACTTCAGCTACTGTACCCACTACTGCTATCACGCAAAACCCATCTACAGCAGCCACGACACCCACTACTGCTATCTCGCAAAACCCACCTACAGCAGCCACCAAACCCACTACTGCTAGCACCCAAAACCCTTCAACAGCAGCCACTGCCCCCCCTACTGCTACCACGCAAAACCCATCTACAGCAGTAACTGCATCCACTACTGCTAACACTCAAAACCCATCTACAGCAGCCACTGCACCCACTTCTGCTAGTATGCAAAACCCATCTACAGTAGTAACCACACCCACTACTGCTACCACACAAAATCCATCTACATCACCCATTATACCCACTACCGCTGCCACACAAAACCCATCTACAGCAGTAACCGCATCCACTACTGCTATAAAGCAAAATCCATCTACAGCAGCCACCGCTCACACTACTGCTAGTACACAAAATCCAACTACAGTGGCTATCGCACCAACAACTGCTACCATGCGAAATCCATCCACGGCAGCCACCGCACCAACTACTGCTACCACGCAAAACCCATCTACAGCAGCCACCGTACCCACTACTGCTAGCACGCAAAATCCTTCTAAAGCAGCCACTGTACCCACTACCGTTGCCACACAAAATTCATCTACAGCAGCGACCACACCCACGACTGCTTCCACGCAAAACCCATCTACAGCAGCTTCCACACCCACTACTGCTACCACGGATAGTCCCTCTACAGCGGTTACTGCACCCAGTACTGCTACCACGCAAAACCAATCTACTGTCACCAGCTCATCCATTACCGCTACCACGCAAAAACCATCTACAACAACTACCCCACCCACTACTGCTATTATGCAAAACTCATCTATACCAACTACACCTGCCACTCAAAATCCATCTTCAGCAGCAACTGTAACCACTACTGCTGCCACACAAAATCCATCTACAGCAGCCGCCACACCCACTACTGCTATCTCGCAAAACCCCTTAACAGCAGCCACTGCCCTCCCTACTGCTAGCACGCAAAACCCACATACAGCAGTAACCGCATCCACTTCTGCTAACACTCAAAACCCATCAACAGCAGCCACTGCCCCCCCCACTACTAGCACGCAAAACCCATCTACAGCAGTAACCGCATCCACTACTGCTACCACACAAAATCTGCTACCACACAAAATCCATCTACATCACCCATTATACCCACTACTGCTGCCACACAAAATCCATCTACAGCATTCACTGTACCAGCTACTGCTGCCACACAAAATCCATCTACAGCAGCCACTGCACGCACTACTGCTACCACGCAAAACCCATCTTTAGCAGCTTCCACACCCACTACTGCTACCACGCATAGTCCCTCTACAGCGGTTACTGCACCCAGTTCTGCTACCATGCAAAACCCATCTACTACTACCAGCTCATCAATTACTGCTACCACGCAAAACCCATCTACAGCAGTAACTGCATCCACTACTGCTACCACTCAAAACCCATCTACAACACCCACCACACCCACTACTGCTACCACTCAAAATCAATCTACATCCCCCATTATACCCACTGCCACACAAAATCCATCTACAGCAGCCACCAAACCCACTACTGCTATCTCGCAAAACCCATCTACAGCAGCCACCACACCCACTAATGCTAGCACACATAACCCGTCAACAGCAGCCACTGCCCCCCCTACTGCTAGCACGCAAAACCCATCTACAGCAGTAACTGCATCCACTACTGCTAACACTCAAAACCCTTCTACAGCAGCCACTGCACCCACTACTGCTACCACGCAAAACCCATCTATAGCAGCTTCCACACCCACTACTGCTACCATGCATAGTCCCTCTACAGCGGTTACTGCACCCAGTACTGCTACCATGCAAAACCCATCTACTACTACCAGCTCATCAATTACTGCGACCACACGAAAACCATCTACAGCATTAACCGCATCCACTACTGCTACCACGCAAAACCCATCTACAGCAGCCACCACTACTGCTATCATGCAAAACCCATCTACAGCAGCCACCGTACCCACTACTGCTATCATGCAAAACCTATCTACAGCAGCCACCGTACCCACTACTGCTATCATGCAAAACCCATCTACAGCAGTCACTGCACCCACTACTGCTAGCACGCAAAAACCCATCTACAGCAGTAACCGCATCCACTACTGCTAACACTCAAAACCCATCTACAACACCCACCACACCCACTACTGCTACCACTCAAAATCCATCTACATCCCCCATTATACCCAGTACTGCTGCCACACAAAATCCATCTACAGCATTCACTGTACCCACTACTGCTGCCACACAAAATCCATCTACAGCAGCCACCAAACCCACTACTGCTATCTCGCAAAACCCATCTACAGCAGCCACCACACACACTACTGCTAGCACACAAAACCCATCAACAGCAGCCACTGCCCCCCCTACTGCTAGCACGCAAAACCCATCTACAGCAGTAACCGCATCCACTACTGCTAACACTCAAAACCCACCTACAGCAGCCACTGCACCCACTACTGTTACCACACAAAATCCATCTACATCACCCATTATACCCAGTACTGCTGCCACACAAAATCCATCTACAGCAGCCACTGCACCCAGTACTGCTACCATGCAAAACCCATCTACTACTACCAGCTCATCAATTACTGCTACCACGCGAAAACCATCTACAGCATTAACCGCATCCACTACTGCTACCACGCAAAACCCATCTACAGCAGCCACCGTACCCACTACTGCTATCATGCAAAACCCATCTACAGCAGCCACCGTACCCACTACTGCTATCATGCAAAACCCATCTACAGCAGCCACCGTACCCACTACTGCTATCATGCAAAACCCATCTACAGCAGTCACTGCACCCACTACTGCTAGCACGCAAAACCCATCTACAGCAGTAACCGCATCCACTACTGCTAACACTCAAAACCCATCTACAACACCCACCACACCCACTACTGCTACCACTCAAAATCCATCTACATCCCCCATTATACCCAGTACTGCTGCCACACAAAATCCATCTACAGCATTCACTGTACCCACTACTGCTGCCACACAAAATCCATCTACAGCAGCCACCAAACCCACTACTGCTATCTCGCAAAACCCATCTACAGCAGCCACCACACACACTACTGCTAGCACACAAAACCCATCAACAGCAGCCACTGCCCCCCCTACTGCTAGCACGCAAAACCCATCTACAGCAGTAACCGCATCCACTACTGCTAACACTCAAAACCCACCTACAGCAGCCACTGCACCCACTACTGTTACCACACAAAATCCATCTACATCACCCATTATACCCAGTACTGCTGCCACACAAAATCCATCTACAGCAGCCACTGCACCCAGTACTGCTACCACGCAGAACCAATCTACTACTACCAGGTCATCAATTACTGCTACCACGCATAATCCATCTACAGCATTAACCGCATCCACTATTGCTACCACTAAAAACCCATCTACAGCAGCCATTGCACCCACTACTGCTACCATGCAAAATCCATCTACAGCAGTCACCGCATCCACTACTGCTAACATGCAAAATCCATCTACAGCAGTCACTGCAGCCACTTCAGCTAACACGCAAAACCCATCCACAACAAACACTGCGCCCAGTACTGCTACCACGCAGAATTCATCCACAGAAGCCACCGCACCCACTACTGCTAGTACGCAAAATCCATCTACAGCCGCCACCGCACCCACTACTGCTATCTCGCAAAACCCATCTACAGCCGCCACCACACCCACTACTGCTAACACTCAAAACCCATACACAGCTACCACACAAAATCCATCTACATCACCCATTATACCCACTACTGCTACCACGCAACATCCATCTACAGCATTAACCGCATCCACTACTGCTACCACTAAAAACCCATCTACAGCAGCCACCGCACCCACTACTGCTAGCATGCAAAATCCATCTACAGCAGTCACCGCAGCCACTTCTGCTAACACGCAAAATCCATCTACAGCAGCCACTGCACCCACTACTGCTACCACTCAGAACCCATCTACAGCAGTCACTGCAGCCACTTCAGCTAACACGCAAAACCCATCCACCGCAAACACTGCGCCCAGTACTGCTACCACGCAAACCTCATCCACAGTAGCCACCGCACCCACTACTGCTAGTACGCAAAATCCATCTACAGCAGCCACTGCAGCCACTATTGCGAGCACGCAAAATCCATCTACTGCAGCCACTGTCCCCATTACCACGCAGTCTCCAACTACAACAGCCATCGCAGCCACTACTTCATCAGCCACCATACTCCTACCATCAGGTATCAAAGCCATTTTCCCATTGATAGGGTTCATTACCTTTATACTTTTTTAAATGCACATTTAATTAAATGTTCAAATGCTTATTTTTTATATATTATGGGATAGTTAGGAGAGCTATAGTTTTACAATAGTTTGTGTATTATGCTGTGGCAAATAGCACAGATGTTTTCCCTTGTAAAATCTTTTACAAAAACAAACTCAAACAGTCCTTCAAGTAGACTTTTCTTATCGTTTAATCTCTGTGCACTGTATGTAATTAAAAAAAAACTTAAAAAACAAACCTATTTTCACAGAATATAACTCAACATTTTCACAGTAGTTTGCTCTATTTTGAAATTGCATACAAAACACTGTTAAATTATGGATATTATCTCAAAATCCACTACCAAACTTTCCTTTTAAGCATCATGTAAATAATGACAAATTACATACATGTATCTATTTCTTTTTGCAGAAAAAATACTATATTAATTGTACAGTATTTTTTCAATTTTCCTCAATTTCATACAAATATGCTACTCCTCATATGAATGTTTATGTCCGTACTAAGAATGTAGTGTTTTTCTATGTAATTTAAGGGTAAATCTTAGTTCTACATTTATGTGTTCTTTTACATTTAAACTTTGGTCTGGATTTGCAGCAAGGCATTGTAGGATAGTAATTATAATCTAGCCATTCAATGTTATTGTAGCATGTTAAAAATAAAATTGCAAGGAATATTAGGTCTGGGTTTAAAGATTGACTCCTTTGTAGTATTTCATTAGTGTTGTTTGAGCACCATGGACCTGTTTGGTTGCAAGAGTGCTCTAATTGCTATCTGTAAACTATAAACAGCTATTCTAACTGAAAATATTTTTTTTGTGTCATTAAATTGATGAGACAATGATTAAAAGTCGCATAGTATTATGATCCTGAAGGGTAAAACAAACACTGATACTGTATGTATCATAACGAATATAATGAGCAGTTAAAATATTGTTTTGGGCTTTAATGAAATAACATGTATAAATATTTATATGTATAAAAATGTTATTCTATTTTCATATTTTTATATCATTGCATAATACTGTTTTTATTTTTATGTATAAAAGTTATTTCCTTTAAATAAAGTATACAACATACAAAATATATTTTTTCCAAAACGTTATTTGAGTCCTTTTTGAAGTAAACAGAAAATTTAAATTTTTTTATGTTCAATCTACTGTATCTATGTTTAATAAAATAAATTGGTATGTCTTAATATCTGTAACTTAAATATTATAATATTTAATACAATTGATTATTTATTTATTTTATCCCATAAGAACCCGGACCTACTTCCGCTTAAGAAAATTATGAGTAATGTTATGCCTCATAGAAAATTAAGCAGCTACAGTTTTTTGTTGAATTACACAACATATTTGGCTTTTTATTTGCATTTACACAACGTATCATACTTCAAACAATATATGCTGACTAAGCCTGACAAAAAAAACGTTTTCAGATTTTGTGCGTTTGTTAAAATAAAAGCCTTTTAACATCAAATGTGAATTGTTCAAATCCATGTATTATCTAAAATGTATAAAAATAAGATCCATATATCGGATGTTTCTTAACAAGCTACTCTTAACTGCAGAAAACCTATGTTGTGAACCTGAGAAAACAACACACATTGTGCAGGAAAATAATTGTTCGGTTACATGACTGGACCATTACTGTAACGGTAAAAAAAAAAAACAGAGCAACTGAGTTGTACGCATTGCACTTCTGAAATGATATAAATAGTACAAAACAAACTTTTGATAAAACGGGTAATAACTCCTTAAGGTAAACAAAACATTTACACTGTCAGCTCCATTGCATTGCTCGAATTATTTTTGGCAATTTAACCCAAGCCACATGGTAGTATTTGAAACATTACTTGTCCTCCGTGATGCAAAGACGCACATCACATTTCTCACAGAGGGTGGTGGTCACATTGATTTTGGAGATTCTACAACGGCCATTTCACAGGTCAGTGTGAGACCTGGTCAGTGCGAAAATCATCTGGAACTTCAACACAAACTCTGTTGGGTGCTGATGGTGAAGGTGAGGCATTAAGTGATGGACGACAGACACCTTTGTGAATCAACAAGAATGAGGCAAGTGGCAACGTCTGCTTGGAAGCTCCTTTGTTTCAGTGGCTTTTGGTCACCGAGTAGTCTACAGTCACGGCAGTAGAACAGCAATACATTAACAAGACCTAACATGATGGTTTGCCAGAACAGGTACTTTGCGACTTTATGTGGTACTTGCACCTTGCAACGTCCACCCATGAATGTGTTGTACGTCTTCATGTGACCTGTAGACTTCCACAAATGTTTTGTCTGACTTACTCCAGCATTGTGCTTTGCCTTGAGGCTCAATAGGTCCCTTATACAAATTCTGCCTCATTTGAATTCCACAACATAGCTGCCCTTTGTAGCTGTTTGAAGTCATGAAAGAGTTTAGGTGAAGATAGGCTGTTAGTATTTAAGTGTGTGGTTTCTATCTATTAATGAGAACATGAGCCTTATTGTCCACTGCATGCTGAAACCGAAATCTAGTATACTGCTTGTTCCAAAGATTTGCTTAAATTGTTATTGTACTCAACTGGATAATGTGACCAAAACCCTGGTATTTCCTTTTTAAATACTGGTGACTGTTTATGAATACCAAAAACACTAAGAACGTACTTGTGTTCTTGAGAATTAAGATGCTATCTACCTCACAATATGTTACCTGCATGATCTGCAATTCAGTCTTGCATTCCATGACTCCAGCGTGGCATTTGTTTATAAGTACCTATTAACAATTTTAATGTACGTTATCCAGAAAGGTAAATATATCAGTTGTGGTAGGTAAATCTATCAGTTGTGGTGTTATGGGGGTGCAGACAATTCAAGTGTTATCATCAGCATTCAGCAGCAGTGCCTAGACTTTAAAGATATTTTGTGCAATTTCGAATTTAAGGAGACGAAAGATAGAAACAAAAACAAGAGGAGAAATTAAAAATGTTTCCTAAAACACTGGGCTAACAATTTCTTAATTTATTTTTTATTACTTTTACTTACTCATTTTAGCTGAAACAGAGTAAATTGGGTGGGTTTGTTAAAGTTTCCTGAAATGATTCTAGTCCCTATCTTGACATGTATTTGTCCATTTGGAAAGATCAACCATCTCTAACAGAGCAAGTGATTGAGTGCGCATGTGATAGCGCCCGCTGCAAACCTTCTGTGACCATTGTTTGTACCAAACAATGTGTTTAATTAGTTTGAACTCTTGTAAACTATATCTAGCCACATTAAGATTCTTTGTGTGTCCTATACGTTTTATAGGACAGACACTGACAAGTTCAATAAAACGTTGAGACAAAAATAACCAACATACATACATAATTGTTCAATTAAGTGTTCATCACAAAAGATTTTAGAAAACTTTCTACCTTTCCTAAAATACTTGTCTTGAAAATATTTTGAGTGAATAATCAGTGAGCAAAGTGAAATATTTTAAACACTAGGATCTTAACACTAGGACTGTAGCCAGAACCATCTGGTTAAAGAAGATAATTATGAACGGCAAAATGTTCAGAGCAAGAAATACCCAAAGAAAAGGGACTACAAATGTAATTGTTATAGATGCCATAACTATAAGAAATAGTTAATCATTTATTATGCCTATTTAGCAATTAGGACAATCCGTTTATTGAATTTTTATTTCCTAAAATCGCCATTCTCCCAATTTCCTTGGTCTTGCATTATGTTTTTACTGTGGAGAGGACAACCTGCCGAGGAAGAGGACGGAGTTGGTCTTCTTGTGTCTGATGAAGAAAAGGAAGGGGTGGTCAGCATTGAAGTGCTCCTCACGGATCATACAGAAGGCCACCATGCCTGCTGTGGCAGCAGCTGCCTCCGTCCCTTCCTCGTTAACCTCCACAAAAGCCTTGTGGACCACCGTAGACAGGAAGAGGCCTCCCTTGCCGTTCATCCCCGACAAGTCAGCTGTTGAGCCACTAAACACATCGGTCATGCCCATCATGGTCAGGGGCTGATTGAGCTCATAGTCGTCCTCCAGCTTGAACTTGGGCAGGTGAACAAAGACTTCTGAACTGGTGTCCATATTGTCCCTTTGGGTCCACTCATCTAGCTTCTCCTGGGTGAGCTCAGCCTCCAACTTTGGTACAAAAAGTTAAACAATCTTTAGCACAGCTCACCATCTAGTAGTGGAAAATAAATCAAACTACGACATATACAGTCACTTACAATTAATATAAATGTTCAAGGCTTTTTACTTTTTTGAGGACGCTGTGCAACTATTTTCATTGTTCAAAACTGAACATAATGACCTAAATGAGTTTGGCCTGCATGTTGATCTTTCACAATAGCTGCTAGGTTTCAGAATCGGTCTGTGAAAAAAAGGTCCAGAGTGTACAGGCGGGCGTGTACCTTGATCAGCGGGTCAGAGCCGTCGTTGGCCTCTTCAGGCAGCAGGATGAACATGCTAAGCTCGTCGTCGACGTAGGGCAGCTCCAGGATCTGCAGACTGTAGTCAGGGATGTAGTTAAAGGGGAACTTCTTCATCTGGTACATCATCTGGACGGGTTTGCTCTCGTTCTGGCATAATCAAGTGTAAACATGTAAGAGTGAAATATGCCTCAGAAATATTTACATGCTAGGATCAACTTCAAAGCTTCATGTTTATTTTTGTGCGGGATAATAATTGCGCCTTTACATATTCACCTGACTTAGTTTGAAGGGCATCTCCTTTGTGTCTTGTTCAGCAAATCGATTGAGCCAGTTCCCTTTAAAGTAGATGGCGTTTACCAGAGCCAGTCTTGTCATGGTACTGACTGTGCCTGACTTCAGCAGGTCTGTGATCTTATCTGTAAGGAGACCCAACACGGTCTTTAATGTAGCCCTAAACAGGCTGGAATTATCCGTTTGCGTATCAAAACCATACTTTCTGTCTGCTGCTCCACCCAGCGGTTGATCTCCCCTCTGCACTCCTCGGGAGCCCCCATGAAGTCTACTTCTTTAAGGTCGGCTTGGTAGAACCTCTGGGTGTCTTCCAGGAAGGCCTGCCAAACATAAAATTTTTGGATAGAGGTACATACACTGGGTGTCAAAATCACTGGCGGGCTTCATCACGGGAAGATGGGTACATGATAACTCACCGGGAGGAAATTAAAAGTCTTTTCTCCATAAAGACGATTGGCTAATTTTAGGATGTATGAGGCCACTGGCGTGTTGATATCGACATTAAGGGACTGGAATTCTGCATGAACATCTTTGGTTGAGCCAAATGATAATACCTATGAGGAATTCAGAGACTGCATAACTTGATGATGGTGAGGATACAGCCACACTGTATTATCACAATAATAAGAACGAGGATATCAATTAAATTAAATATGCGGGTGGAAAATGTGAATACAAAAAGCCTGAACAATATATTTAGATCAATACAAAATTAACATTTAAAACAATCTTAAAATAATGTTTGATCTATTGTACAGATTCAAACCATTTCATGGCACTACACAGGACAAATAACCTCCAAATTTATGACTTTCCCCATGGCAACATATATGCTTATACTTCATGTCTCAAAGGTCATCAATCTACTGTCAGCAATGCTTGTACACACCTCATTATATGATTACATAAAGACTGACAACACCCAAGATTAGTTTTCTAATGTGTGTGTGCGTGCATGCGTGTGTGTGTGTGTGTGTGTGTGTGTGTGTGTGTGTGTGTGTGTGTGTGTGTTAAGAGTAGTGGCCTACCTTTGCCATCTGGGCAGCAGTGTTCCCTTTAGCTCCCAAATAGACCATAGCCAGAGCTGAGCTGATACTAAGAGGGGATATAAAGACATTTCCGGTGGGGTTTGTTTTGCTCAGGGTACGGTAGAGCTCCAAAGCAAACGCTGTGTTGGAATTACCTAGGGTGGCCATGCCTGCAAGCTGTTCTTCCTGTTAATGTAAATACAACAAAATTCTAAGTCAATAGATATTTAAATATTTAGCCTTGAACGAATAAGCCCATAAAATCTTGTATTATATAAATTATGTGGACTTTAATAGTGCATCCTTGAGGGAGGGCTTGCTTTCAAATTGACTGAGCCAGTGAAGTTTCCCGTGATTTTAAGTACGAGTATAATACTATCGCATCACGATTCCTTCTGCCGACATAACGCAAAATACTGGGTCAATTTTACAATGGTCTTCGTGTAAAGACTAGCACGACATTGTGACAATGTTGGCACAGGTGCATTGGTATAGGATTTTGCCCCGCAGTGAGAGGTATAGCGAATAACACTTCCTTTGTAATTTAATTCTCACAATTTATTCACCCAGTTTTGGGCATTGCTACCGTGGCCTCAGTACGCCGTTGCCTACGTCTTAGTTAATACAAGGTCTCCATTGAGGCCATTTTATGCGTGAAGAGTGGAATATGTTAGAGTCCTGAATTCCTAAGTGTTAATGCGGAAACAACAAAGTCTACCGTTGTGTTGAATGGAGAATAAGTCAACTAGCCAAACACTGCTCGCAAAACAACGCATAAAGTGTGGTTTACGTAACCTGTTTGCAATAAATTATGTCCTGATTAGGCAAAAATAAAGTAAAACAAAATTGTAATTACCCGATTTGTTAACCACACTGAGTGCTCCTTAGTTTCTAATCGGCAAACCTCGCTGTTACAAACTGAAACCAAGCTGGAAAATAAAAACAAGCAAGACAGTAACGTTTCAATGGAAAAAGAGACCGAAACGATTCTCCGCTGTAAAGTAAGAAATGGGCAAATTCTCAAAATCATTTGACGCTTCTAAAGTAGGCTAGTTAGACGAGTGTACTGACTTATCATTTCAATAAAAGAGGGTGGGAAAGGGCAATACTGTCAGATGGGCTATTGGCTATCCTATAGCCTTTGAAGAAAACACGGACACCTTTGTGTGTGGGTGTGTACGAGAGACAGCGTTTCCTCAATTAAATGTTGGAACACACATTTTCCAAAGCTTTTGTGAAAGTGTTTGTACTCTTTATACTTACTGAACTAGTAGCCTATTGCTACTGCATTCATGAAAACAATTAATGTAGATAGAATGGCCTATGCAGCAGTAGCCTATATAATGCTGGCACATCTATGGGTGGATGTCCTGCACAGATCCATTGCAGGAAGCAAGATGCCAAATATGAATTACAGTAATATGTGACACTAAACAATTGAGAAAGGAGATTACTGTTCTGTAAAATCTTGCTTCATCCCTTCCTACCAAGCCAATAGACAACGGAACAGGTGTGTCTGTGATTATTTTGTGTTTCTCAGCAGTCCACTGAGTCAAGGTGCTGCCACTGTATTCTACAGTCAAACCAAACTGAGGCCTTGGTAACTAAAGCTAAAGCTAATAAAACATCCACTCTGACTCATCTGCCAAGTATTTATGGTTACAGCTCATGTCCCCTACCTCACCATACTTTGCTCTCTCTTGTCAACCGCCTTCCACATAAACACTCCCACAAGTATGCACACACACACATACACACAGTTTTGTCTCAGTTCACAGACAGCACCCGAAACAGGGACAGCAATGGGAAGCTGTCTTTAATCCCTGTATTCTGTTGGTCCACTCTCACCTTACCCCAAGTGGTAAATAGACCCAGATGTTAGCCTGCCAGGGCCTCGCTGGGAGGGCTGGAACTGTGGCACCGAGTCATCTCGGTCCCTGGGCCTTGGGTTGGCAGGCCAGGGGAGGCCAAACAAATAGATCCCTGGACCATAAATATGTCAGTTGTGGTTTGGATTTGAAAGTGAAATAAAGATGTATGTACTCTCTCTAGGTTATGTCTGAAGAGAAAAAAATCCCTGGCATTTATGGTGCTGGGAGCAGAGTTGTCACAGTTTGGTAAAGTATCAATACACAACCATTAAATCGTAGGAATGTGTTAATGGAGCATTCTATGTTGATTGAGTGATTGAATGAAAGATTGTACAAGATTGAATTTTGAATTCAACCTACAACACGATCCCAGACATAGCACACTAAATTATAACTGCTGGTTTTGAACATCAGGTTGATCTACTGGAGCATCGTTGAGTTAATCTCCTTAACTGCCGCCTATATCAGCCGCCTAAACACAGGCTATTAAGTATTTTAATCTCTGGTCATTTAGACATACTCTGTCCTTTGTGGATGAACTGAAAGACATTTTAATCTCCTTTGTTAAACAGCTGTAAGAGACCAGTACATGTTATTAAATGGATTGTTGAGATTTAAATTTTTTTTAACATGTCATACAAATCTAGCAAGCAAAATAGGTGAGCAGAAGGGCAATAATTGGTTGTACAGTAAAGGGAAATGCCCCCGGTTCATGTGTCTGGACACACAACAGTAGATGTCCAAGCTCACAGGATTTCCACAGGCTGCATTCATTATTCAGTTGTCAAGAAGCCCAAAGGTTTACATAAAACTTTGGAAATTAGCTTTTAGTTTTTTTTGCAACAACTAGATTAGTGTAATGGAAATGCAAAGTTTTTGTTTCAATTGAGCAATTTCATGTTTGATTAAAGGATATGGAAGTTGATGAATTCTTGTTTTGGTTAATTCCGAATTATTTTACTGTACTGTAGTGTAGATACTGTATTATTTTATTCTTATTTAATTATGCATATATACTCCGTTTTACCTGCCTTTAAACAAGGCATTGCTCGAAAAGTGACATACTCTTTATAAATAAATAATAATAATTAAAACCTTTTTTTAATTTAGCAATGCAAAATGTTTAAAATGATACATAATGTTTTTTTCAGGAAGTTACAACAGTTATGTACAACATACTGAAAGCTGTTAATGTAGTAAATCTACTGTTGCTTTTCCAACTATAATAAACTATCATAGTGTAGCTGATCCTAACCTTAACTACTCACAAACACACAAATACACGGCAGTGCTATCAGGCTATCAAAGAGACCAATGTGCAACTTGTCTGGTGGAGGGCTGGTGCCTGAGAAGGTCAGAAAGGCTTGGCACTCGATGGAGCCCCTTAGGGAAAAGTAGAATTCTCCATGGTGGGAGGTCCTCAGGTTTTGCGAAGACAGCTTCATTAACACCTCAATCCATGGCAGAAGGAGATAGTGGTTTCTTCGAATTCCGTCAACGTGGCCCGTCATCAACGTGGCCCTTGATCCCCTCCACACACCCAGCCTACTGGAGATGTCCAAGACAGCAGATGAGATGGGATGGGATGGGGAGGGAGGGAGGGAGGGAGGGGGGGGGGGGGGTTGACATTCAAAAGAGGGCTAGTGGGTTGTTCACTGGTGTTCTAACTATTAGAAAGTCATATGTCTGCCTAATATTCCTTGTTGGAAAAAAAGGCACCATGTTCCAGTGATGCAGTAATGGAGCAACTCAATTTCTTTTTTGCCTTCAGCACAATTTGTTTTACAGACGTTTTAATTCCTTGTGGATATGCCATTGTTATTTTATTTTATTGCCATCCATTTTTCCCCCCAGATTTTTGAACTCATGATACTTTCATAAATGAATAGCTTAAGAAATAAATGTAATATAGTTCAATGCTGTTATTTACAACATCAAGATTTCATGTTCTGCCATTTTTATACCAGCCCCCACAAAGAGTCGTTCCATTGTTATCCTAACTTATTTACAGATCGGTGGATCAAAGTATCCCAGGAGGTCAGCTTACACTGGACGGCAGAGGGGATTTCACATTGTTTGACTAATTTACCAGCGTCCTCTAGCAGGGACATGTAGGACACACTGAAGCCACTGTCCCTGCTCCACACAGATAACAGATGTAAGTTCACATGGGCTTGGACTCATGCGCTCTGTTCCTCCCTGGTCACGGGTGACAAAATAAAGGTCAATATCCCCTAAAGCCCTACCATCAGGTTCCTCCAGTGCACTCTTAGACACATGCCCTCGATACATTCACATTGCCTATATAGAACAAGCAGTAGTTTCTACAAGAGAAAGTAAACAAAACAGTCAATCAGTTTGTTCCAAAATAACGAGTGTAAAGCTAAACTGTTTGAAACCTTTCCCTGTTCTTTAATTAACTCATAATTACGATTATATGATGAACAATTAACCAATATTTTTAAGATGAGAGCACATTCCTAATGATCTTATTAACTACTATTTTTCTTATTTAAAAAGGATGACAGTAGCCGAAAGGTTTGTTTTTGTGGCAAAGATATGACTGTGGAGTTCAGTATATTGCACAGTTGAAGACAGATCATTGGATACTAGTTCTCACTGAACGTTTAGCATACTGGCACTAGCGTGCAGACGTCAAAGCTCTCTTCAGAAGAAATGGAATCGGGTGTTACATGTTTGAGACAGTCACTGAAATCCCCTGTCACCTCAGGTTGGAGCATAGCATTTGACCACTGTATATTTCTGTCACCGGGCGTATGCTGGAGTGTCGGTCAGATTTCTAGATCCACCCGGCAAAGCATTTCCAGAGTTGTCAATCAAGGAAATAAGAGCATCCCCCTAAGCAGAATCATGAAAATATGAAGCAAACGGAAATGAGTGCATCAGGAACAGCAGCCTTTTGCAACCATAGGGAATCACACCAAGAACCTGATGTCTGCAAATTACAAGCCAATGATATACAAAATGCAATTGGTTTCTGCACAAACAACCAAATTACATTTGTACACATCCACATACCATAATGTACATTCGGGTACACTGACTCAACAGAAAACATTTGAATGTAGCCTTATGTCAGGCAAATACATTGACATGTGGAGGAGCTTGTTAATACCCTGCTCCATACCCTCCAGAGCCTCGTCATTGATTGTGAATGGGCATGGTGGGTCCAGGATGCCAACACAGCTGTGACTTTATGGGGGGGACAAGAGGCATGTGCCGCCCTGATTTAGATTCCAGGTAAGATTAAGTACGGGCCCCTCACAAACTATGCCAATGGCTGTCTGTCGGCCGACCTCTCAGCTTCAAAATCGTAAAAGGTCCCAGAATGGCAGCTCACCATTCCGATTTGCAGTTCAAACAGCATCTCCATCTGCTAAGAAAAAACGTATTTTTCTGTTTGTGTACCAAGTCTATCTGGCCCTACGCCATAGCAAGCTCAGACACAATAACTCCATACTGTACCACACCTATGAACTTGCCAGACAGTTCACACAGCGGCAGGCTGTGCATGCGTGGAGAATATCTGGTAGTAAACGGTGCTGTCCTTTACTGTACACCGCCTCAGCCTGCCTAAGTCAACTGTATCTGTTACCTATCGCCCATGTCTCTTTATCTTCGCCCCTTCTAAGACTGGGTCACCAGCTGTCCCAGCTCCAACACTCAATTGACATAAATTATTTTATCAATGGATTTATGGAGTGAATGTAGATATATGTAGGATTGAAAAATGTATCCTAAATCACGCTGCTATTGAGAAGACGCAAAAACATTTGTGAAAATATGTCCTATCGAACCCGTCCTTTCTTTATGGCCGTGGTTGAAAAGTTGGAAAATCAATTTGTCACGTTACTTTTCATACTAATGTCCCTTTAAAACACACAGGTTTTTCCTGTTGTTTTGATCCTAGGTCACCCTTGAATCCAAATCCCCTGAAAATTTGTGGCAAATTTCTGTTTTTTACAGTTTGAAGTCATTGAGGACTCAAAACAGCCTCTAAGAGGCAACCTCAGAGTGCCTCTTGGTCAGAGGTAGAACTCGGAAGGCCAATCATATGATACACGTCATACCAAAGGCATACCCCCTGGTCCAATCACTCACTAATTAAAGGTGACCTAAAGATAGCTAGTCCCAGAAGAAATGCAAACATTTGACTCATTGCCACACACCCAGGGGCTGAAGTAGAGTGCTCAGATAAACCTTATGGCAGCAGACAAAAGCTTTGTGGCTCATCAAACCAAGCACACACACACACACACACACACAACACACACACACAAAGGAGCCACAACCGGGGGCCAGAGAGGTGGACAACACAATGATCAAAACAAGGGGTCTAGAAGACACAATGTTAAAATCAAAGGAGAGAACAGAACCAAACAACACAAATTATGTCAGTTACAGTAGCAATTCTGGCCCAGAAACAGGTGTATATGATGCATTTGCATATGGTGAAAAACATAAAGATTGAGTTGACATGAGGGTGTTGTGGTGTGTGTGTTTTGAGCCTTTAGGGTTCGGGGTCACCCAGCTGCCTCACAACAACCCCTATATTTATCCCCTAAACAGATCCTAGGTGCACAACCACATATCTAAAGGGATATTATAGGGACAAACAAACTCAGCAAAACCAGGCACACATTCTCCCATGTCCAATTAGCTGAGGAACCCATATGCATTGGTTTGTGTTTGTTTTTACACTTATTCAAACTGTGTTAATTTGTTATGCATCAGAGTATGTGAGTCCATGGCTAGCCCTGTTTAATGGGCTAGCCTTCCTTTACTTCCCACTCCTCTCCTCGCTGCCAGTCCCTCGACTCTCCCCACAGAGACACATGGCAGCCTGGCATTCCACACGCTCCACTTTAACAAGCCACATTCCTTGGAACACTTCCTCTTATTTGTGCCCATGGATCTGGCGGCGGGGACTCCACGGTGCACACACAGACCCCCTGCTCTGATCCCTCTGTACCCCCCACCCTCACCCTTCCATGTTTTTTTACTTATCCCTCCTCTTCTTTGGCCCGTCCTACAGATTGCCACCATGACTGGGCTGCAGCAGACTTGGCATATGCATACACACACACATTGGATAGCCCTGTTGTCTCTGAACCTGTGCTGCATCCTGTGCTCACCAGCGCAGGGACAACATCCTTCTCCCTGCTGTCTGGGGTCCACAACCATCGAGTAGAGAAGAACCCCAAACAAAGGAGGGGAAAAGAAAGAAAAGGTCCATCGGACATTGATGAAGGATATGGGAGGGAAGGAGAAGGAGATTTTGGTTATAGCCAATCTGCCCAAGTACCAGGGGTGAGTTCTTTTGGATCTTTCCTATAAGACACAGTTGAAATTGTCTTTACATATTTAGATTTATTGCACAATATATTCAGCTAATTATTTCTTTCCAATATGGTTGTGATTCTAGAGTGTAATTACTTTTTCTATCAGCAAACCCATCTCTGATACGGAATTATTGTAATGTTTTTCATTAACATTATACTTAAATGATAGTGACGGGGAAATCTCATACTCACACAATGACCATGCTCAGAATTCTGCCACCTCTTTCCCTACGGAGGTCATTACATCCCATGCAAAGTGTCAGTTTTCAATAAATGCTGGACATTATAATTAAGTTTAACTTTGTTAAAGGTAGTCAATGGCTGTTGCCCAGATTGAAAAAGCTGCGTTGCAGATCTTTATTTATGTATTTTTTGCATTGGCCAAGAAATGTTTTTGCCAGTTCACAAACAAGTTTCCATCTAGAGTTGTATTTTAGGTCATGGCAGAGGTCCAACTGCTGATACTAAAATAAGGGTTCTGCTTTGTTCTACGCAGGACGGAAAAGTACACTGAGGGGAGGATCTTCAGTTTCACTCCGCTGTAAAGTTGCTGTGCTGTCGTCTGTGTGAGGGATGTGGAACAAGTGTGGGGTTGTTTGTTCTGCATGTTTATACTTCTGTGTGAGTGTGTTTGTGCGTGTGTGTGTGATTGAGTTGTTTCAAACATTCAAATTTAGGCTTAAACCTTTTCTATGTAGCTTGCAGCATATAGTAGTAGTGCACATATATTGTTAAACACTTTCACACTACGAGGTAAGGTTTAGTAACATGCTGGTGCTGTAACTGAACACCATGGTACAGCCTTTTAGCATGAGCCCTCAGTGTAATCAGTAGTATACTGCGATCAGTGTTACTAGCTTTAAGCTGAGATCAAAGCAGCGACAGCATGCCAGGAAGGGGCTGGTAGAGGGGACTGCTTGGCTGGTGGGTCAAACAGATGACATAGGAAAATAAACTGGCTAATAGTTTGATTTTGTGGTGAGCAATCAGTGTATTCATGCTCTAAGTGGCTGCGGTGGTTGGAGTGCGTCGCTTGCATATCTTCACCCTCAATTAGTCACGGTGTATTTGGGGATCTACACTTCAGCCTCCACCAAAACCTTTTGGGCTGCCTCTCAAAGCTAACGCACAAAATATTCATTCCACATTCTAGAAACGCCCGTCTCCGCACCTAGACACACACACACACACACACACACACACACACACACACACACACACACACAAACAAAGGACATTCATGTACATGTCTCAAAGACATGCACCCATTGTTGTTACTGCTCAGAGAGAAATGGTCGTGCTACTGAACCTGGGGTGAAAATGTGTTTCTAGACTATTGCGTGGGGTGGTGAGGGGTCAGGCTCCTCCATCCCCCAGTGTGGCTGCTGCAGAAGGTTTGGCCAGTTACTGACAGTTTTATCAGGCCTGTAAATCTGCTCTACCACACACCCCTAGATCACTAAGGAAAACACAGAACACACGAGGGAATGAGCTCTAGGATTCATAAAGTTCATTAGATCATGTAGAGTTCATGCGCCTTCTGACGTACTTTTATTTAAAGTATTAACTTACAGTATGTTCAGGGCAGGGTCTGCTTGAAACCGGCCAGGATACTTTGTCATTGATGCCGCATAGAGAGAAGGTCATATGCTGGCCGTTGGTTCTTCTGATATGCTTTAAAAAAAATTTGACTCTTCTGGGAGATTGACGATAAGACAAAAAAAAACTTACAATGTACAAAGTATAGGCTCACCTTTATTTAACATATTGAACTTCACTTTATTCATAACATTTAATGTTGTTGTGTTAAATTGTTAGGAATCAGAATGAGTCATCATAAGAGTAGCCAGTTCTGTGTCCGGATGTGTTGTTGAGATGATATTTCACTTTCCCAGGCTTCTCAAAGACTGCTGCCCTAATGTTGGTCTTTAGCACTGTCATCATTTTCTTTGTCTCTCTAGCCTGGATTTTAGATGGACTAACAGATTACACAGTACAAGCCCTTTCACTTTTGGACCATAATCCATTTTGCGAACGTACGTTGAGAAGATGTATGGCTCACTCCAAGACCTACTGCTAGTGTTTATCCCCATTAGCATTATTCTCATTACAGACACTGATTGTGCATCTAGTTATCCATTCCTCCTACCCCCTGTAGACGACACACAGATATAAATAGATAGAGATATCTGATGCTCGCAGCTAGGCTTGCATGGCGTGTTTTGACGGCGAAGTTTGCTCTCATCACCGTACTCCTGTAGCACTTATGGTATTTAAAGGGGGAGGGTGGGCTCAACATCTCCAAACCCACACACGTATACACACACACACACACACACACACACAATGTTTCCCCTGTCTGACTTCATGGTCACTTTACGAGGTATGATACACACGCATGCTTTTCCTCTCAGTTACATAGCGGAATTATAAAAAGGAAGAGGGATCGAGCAGACCAGGGCTATTTCATGGACAAGAGATTACCAAGGACAGGAAAGAAAAACACACCAACATAAACCACAGCATGGGCAAGTATCTGCCACTTATCCCACCCCTTGTAACTGTTCGGACAGTCAACTTAGTTTTTTCTTATCAACTTCAGCCATACTGGGACTCAACGAGAAGGAGGATCAATCTATCTATGGCACTTGACTTGTGCTCTGCACTCCAACAAAAAAATATTTTACTACGTCAACCTAGTAGCTATTTAGTGAAGCAGTCTTCCGGGAAGGAATCCTTTACTGCTGATGGCCTGACCCCTAACCTTTGACCGCTGCCGTCGTTCCCTATGACTCTCCAAAATAATCTCTTTAAAGTGGCTGACCTCTAGGCCCCAGCCAAAGCAGGTTCCCTCTGGGGTGCCAAGGAGTTCACATTGAGTCCAGCTGACTCAGGGCACTATTGGCATGCATTTTTACCAGCAGTCCTATTAACAGATGGGCATGGTGGTAGTGGGGTCAGCCAACTGTTGTATGAAGAGTTAACCATAAACAGATTTTGGATGTCATTGGGTTGCAGCAGTTTGGTTATTTTTCGGGGGCAACAGGCTGGTTGTGGGAGAGTTTGCTGGGTGATAGGGCCTGGAAACAGTATCTTGGATTTCTAAAACCCTATTGATCTGGACATTAATTTATATAGCAGCACCAGCTGTATTGCAAAGTAACGGGGACCATAGTGAGTTTGTAAACAAGTTGATCATAGTGTAACAGAGTGCAGCACTACCCAGCCATAGCGCCTACCCAAGTTTACTTCCAGTGTATCATGGATTCTTAGCCTGTAGAACATAATATTACTATTATAAGTTTAGCATGACCTATGCCAAAACATATGTTTAGACATTACATCATTGATATGTCCAACTTTTTCCCATTTAACCAACAATGAAATAATAGTACATCACAATAATTATTTGTGTTGAAAGCATTTTTAGTTTAAAGTTTTTACAGGTTTATTCAATATGAACCTTTTAGCTCCCTCTTAAAAAATGGATGATCAGCTTTTCGCTACCATGCAACAAACTTCCATAAGATCTGAGACTTACTCCCTTCAAATCCTCATATGTTTATTTCTTAAATTATTAATAATACAAAATTATAATATTTATTGTATTTTTAATTAGTTTGGTCCTTGCTTTTAATGCTTGTCTTGTATGTAAAGCATACTGAATTGCCTATGGATGTGTGAAATGTGCTATACAAATAAACTTGCCTTGCCTTGCAGTACAGAGTCTCAACGACTCAATGACTAAAGGAATTTGTCAAGACATGACGTTCCAAACTTGACAAAAACAAATGAGGGAGCAAAGCGGGAGTAAAGAGGGAGTTAAGCTGTGAGCAGCAACTATCGGTGTTCACAGCATGACGAGAAGGATGACTGATCAGTTGGAAGTTTTCAAAAAGGCCCAATGATTCTATGCCACAGGAATCTTCCAGGGGTTGACAAATACCAAACATGTTGACCTCATTACCTTTTAAAGCAACTTCTCAAACTCATTATAAACTGATTTAGAGACAAAACATGGCACATTTGGAGTCTATCAAAGGTTGCTCCTTATTTTTAAAGTCAAGAGGGTTTAACAGGAAGGGGGATTATATGTACAGGACTGTGGATTTACCCAGGTTAACAGTTGTTTTATTGTAGTGGAATGGTTGTTGACAGTGTATGTGGTGGTGACTAAGTCTCACTCTACATTCTTAGTGCATTTAAACAATGTAATTTTTGGTACTGTTAAACCCTGTGTGTTGTGTGAAGTTGTACCTTTCTCAAAAACCTTAAAATCCATTATATGGATTACGCTATTTTAAATCAAGACAACTCATGGCTTATGAAAATACTTTTATTTCTAATAGGATACACTATCGACTTTATTCTGTTCTAGCAATAAAGAAAATGCTACGCTGTAATAAAAGCGTTCCCTTCCTTGGAATACAGGTTTCAGTTGTATGTGTCAGAATATGAGAGGAACTACCTTAAACCAACAGTTACTTGAAGACAACTGCGTAGATAATCTGAATTATGATGACAGCATAGATTGCTGACATCTCCAGGCATATCAATTCCCCCGCTACCGTCATTGGGAAATATAAAAAAGACGTACACGCCTTAATTTGCACAAGGAGTGTTTGTGACCACACAGACCTTTGCTTTGTGTTTCTGAGATAGGGGATTCAGCCATGCCTTACCATGAATGGGGCTGCCCCTGGGACATATCGTTCCACTATGAGCTACAAACACACATCAAGCCATGTTGGTTGACCTTCTGTACTTGCATTTACATCATGTCATCAAAATGATCAAGAAACAAAGAAACCTCCTTATTAATTTTACTGTGAATGCATAGTGTACGAATTGGAGAAAGAAAATATTACAGCTAGAACTATAAGCACATATTACAAATGCAAACATGTGTTTCCAAAGCCTTAACTTGAACTTTATCACTTGAATGAGAACTGTTTTGTTTGGCAAGAATCGGACACTGAATTCCAAAGAAAGACCCACACCTCTACAGTGAAACTCTGTGGTAGGATTAGGATTGTGCTATCATTGTTTGGGGCTGTGTATACCTGAAATGTACCAGCAAGTGGTTAGAGGAGGCGAGCAGTTCTTGGAATAAAGCTCACCCAAATAATTATTTTGGATTGTCATTGTTGATTTTATGTATATATATATATATATATATATATATATATATATATATATATATATATATATATATATATATATATATATATATATATATATATATATATATATATATATATATATGATATATAATCAACTATGATAATCCAAAATAATTATTTGGGTGAGCATTATTCCAAGAACTGCTCGCCACCCCTAACCACTTCCTTATTAATTTTCATATATATATATATATATATATATATATATATATATATATATATATATATATATATATATTTATTATTATTATTATTATTATTATTATTATTAATATTATTATTATTATTATTAGAATTTTTATTATCATTTTATAGGTGTATTATAGTTAGCAATAGTTAGGGTACTAAATAATATGGTAAATTATTAGATAGTATAAGATTTATTACGAGTAATACTGTTTTTACAAAAGTTAAAAAGGTGATTTTACTTTTTTGAAACCTGCATGGGAGCAGACATAAATAGAGGGAAGTAACAGGTGCACCTCTGGCAGGCTTGTGGGCTTTAGCGCTGAGGTTGAAACCCTACCCTGAGAAATAGTCCCTTGATGCCGGAGCATCAGACCTAGTCCGGGCCTGTCTGCATCTAAGGCTTGTTCACCAAGCCTAACACCAGATCACTCTGTAATAGCAAGGCATGGGAAGTAAATGTCCCCTCAGCAGCAGCTATAAATACGCTGTATGAAATGCGTTGGTTCTCCCTCAGGCTCATCAGGTAGAGTACAATATAATGCTGGCTGTTGCCACCCAGCTCCAGACTGGATTCCTATTTTATATTATCACTCATCACATTTAGATAGAAGAGCTGGCTTTTTAGACTGCCTTTATGAGCTTTGCGCAGAGCGAACCCCCTATCTAAATACTCTGCCCTCATGTACCAAGATAGACCAAATGACTGCCACTGCCACTGCCACACAACCAGCAAATTGTCATGCCACACGCCTACACATTAATTTATACCCTTAGGATTATTTTATTTTCTTTGCATTTGATTTAAATTTGATATTTTTTGTTACAAACAAAGGTTTAAACAGTCAAATTTTTTTATTATGAAAGTAATCTGATCCAAAACATATTTTGTGTTTGACAGGTCAGACAAAAAGCCTCCATGTTTAGAAAGTTGCGGTGGGTCCACTGCAGGCAAGAGGGATTGTACAGTCCAGCAGGCTCATTTTACACCCATCCCCATCTCCTCCATTGTAGAGAAGATGGAAGGTCTGGCGGTAATCCGTAATCGTAGCAACAGCCTTCGTCTAGGAAGGCTGGCCCTCTACCGCCACCTGGAGAAAGTGGAGACCATGCGCAGCTTCTGGGAGCTCAAACACGTGCAGTTGCGGGGAGGAGACCAACAGGTAGGGACTTCTCCTCTGCTTCATATGCAGGCCTCAGCCTGCCTTTTAGAACCGCTACAGTTAACCCTTTCCAGGAAGGCTCTAACTCTGTAAAAAATACCATGACCATACATACCATTAACATCTCAGCTGTCCAATCACACATTTTTATTCAGAAAACTGCCAGATACCACTGACAAAATTGACTATAACCACATATAATTGGAATATCTTGTGATATGTGATTTACCTGAGAAAAGCAGGGGAGGATTATGTGGAGAAAAACATCTCATAGGGCTTCAACGCAAAATCCGAGGAAATTTTTCGAGGTGAGAGTAGAATTTTTAAAACTTTATTGCTCGGGATGGAAAGGGTTAATGTGACCCAACGGCTGACAATATAAGACGTGGGTTAAACACACTAAGGCTATGTATTTACCTAACCTTAATCCTTCTGAGACAAGTTGTCTTTTAAAGGACAAAATATAATTAATAAGTTAAAAAGACAAGAACTAAGTTAACAAAGTAATGTATGATACACATCTAGAAACTAAAAACTACAAATTATAGGGAAAACTAGTCAATTATGCAACTCCGTCACATTTTACCTTGGTGACATCTTTCTATGTTTTGGAATCATCATGAACACCTGACATTTCCAACTTTAGGTCTTTCTTGTTCTTTCCTTTGCCCAAGCAAATTAAAGCATAACATTGTGGCAAAGCTTGCTGATCTGTGGCGTATTTTGTGACTAAGATAAAAACTGTTTGATTACCTTGTACAATTATACTCTTTCCTTGTATGTAGTGAGGGTCATCCATCCCTTTGTTATTCTATACTCCTGAAGTTCAGAACATTTTACGTGGTATGAGTCTTATTGACACAGACACTCACTCAAGTGAGTTTAGGTTAAATCCTTTTTCATCTGAACTTTCTGGGGGTCTTCCATAATACTGTTCAATTGAGAGGCTGGCGCCACCTTGTGGTACACCTCAGTACATTGCATTCGATGTTCTTCGGTTCAACAGTTTGTTTCAGGATACTGGGCAGCCTAAATAATCACATGATCGCCATAGCTAAAATGCCGACCACAACTGACTCCTGTTGGCATTTGAAGCATGTCCTTAATGGTGTTATATGATGCATGGACACAAGAGAGCGCTGTAGGTCTGTAAATGTATGCTCTGCAAAGTATGTGTAAGTTAAAATCAGGGCTGACTCAAGTTAGACTTCATCAATGCTAGAATGTTAACTGGTCTTGGACCCTCATACAGTACTGTGCATAGGTTTTAGGCAGGGGAGGCTGTTTTGTAGGCGAAGGGTGGTCACACCAAATGTAGATTTGATACAGATTTACTTTTTCCTCACTTTGTATTTTAAGAATTGATAAACAAAATAAACAATTAACATTTCTATTTTTATGTGTTTTTTTTCTTCTGACTTTAAAGACTTCACACCTGCCTAAAACTTTTGCACATTACTGTATATATATTTTATGATTGTTTTTTATTGTTTTCTGAATTTCCCCCCAATACGTCATACACTCTCATTTTTATTTTCTTATTTTCTTCCATGTCATCTTCCAGTAAGATATGAATTGAATGACTAGAACTGCCTGAAATATACAGTAAATCATCCCAGGAACTCTCCCAGTGTATACTTCATCCATGCTAGCTAGATGTTTACGTTGAGATTGAATTGGGCTGGTTGCAGCAAAAATAATCTGCAAATTAGGGCAAAGGGCCGTCTTCGCTTTTGGTTTGTTCCACTGTTGAGGGCTTAATAATTAGACCAAACACAGCCAGAGTAATTAATGATACCTTTTTAAACAGAACTGAAACTTGAGTTCTCAACGGGAAAGCCAGACCCGGACTGGCCCGGTAGAGTTGTGGACCGAACTTAGCCCAGACCAATTTGTTATCTGAATTCCCGGCACAGCCCGAACCTGACACAAGCCTCTGATCTAACAACTTCTTTGTTTTTTGGTCCAGTGTGCCTGCCCTGTTTAGTTTAATGCAGCTGTCAGAGGGAAAGACAAAGCAGTTCTTGGCTGAGAACTAATATAATTTCTTTCAGCTGACAAGACTTTTGGGATAAAAATAGGCCTGTGAAAAAAGTGCTTTAGTGTAATCAAACCACAGCTTAGGACCTTAACCTTGCCCAAGTGCACAATGTGCAGGCAGCGCAGCAGACAAACTGTGCGGCACACAGATATTTATTTTTGCCAGTGCAGCCTGAGGCCCGGGCGTGAAAAAAGACATAGTTTCAGGCCCAGACACACCTGAACCCGCATGGTCCGGTCTGGTTCAGACGGGCTCGGGTCGGTTTGGAGAACTCTAACTGAAACCACTACGTCCTCTCTGCTCCTCTTGATCTCTGTCTCTGCCCCCCTTGATAAAGTGCATGGCAGTGATGTGTTTAAAATGAAAGTGTTCCAACTCAAGTTTCCCTGCAAACAGGCAGGTCAGCCAGCCAGCCAGCTAACACTGACAGGCACCCCCCTCTGAATCCAACACCTGTCCCCCGCTCGTCTCAGAGACAGCGTGTTCTCTCCTTTTAGGTCCCTTGGTCTTGGGTGTGGGGCTGATGGGGGGTGGGTAGGGGAGGAGGGGTGGTGGTAGTACGTTGCGTGGCAGCATGACGGAGTAGACCCCTCTCCTGCCTGAGGAGGAGTGACTGACTGACTGAGCAGCGGCTTCCCAGAGGCCGGGCCTGTTTCGTAATAACCGTGTCTGCTGTCGCACTCCATGTCAACAACCTGTCGCTCGCCCCGCGAGACCCGATCGCCACAGGGGACAGGGGGACTGAAATAAGACAGCCCCCCAGAAGACAGAAGGACCCGAGGCAGCCGGAGATTTAGCCACTGGCATGGATAACTTCCTGAGGGATAAGGATATTTGGATAGTAGGGAGTGTTTGTCTGGTGGCCTCTTTCCTGTGGAGACGGATATGGAATCTATTCTCCTACAAGAGGAAGAGGAGGGGCACACCCTCTCCAGACACACAGGTAAATGGACATAGTGTGCATAAGGCCTTTTCTATGCACTAGTATCTCTTGACACCAGGTGCATTGTTCTGTTCAATTTCCTTCTTGCGATGCGGAACTCCTTTTGATTATCCGATACACAGTATTTAATTTGGTTTTGCTGCAAGAAGTACAATTTTACTTTGTAGGAGAAACACATGATGAGTGCAGGCCAAGGCTTTTGAGGCATATAATTTACGAGGTGTTACAGTGATAGAATTTGTTCAACTACAACATAGACTTGACAAATAAAGACTTTTTTTGTTTGTGAACGCTGTCTTTTGACTCTGTGCCGTAGGCTAGAGTGAGAGAGCTGAGCAGCAGAGGTGGCCAGTTGATCATGTGTGCTTCGAGGCGATCCTCTGTCTTTCAGGGAAGAAGGAGAATGATAGGTTTGATTGAGTGGATATTTCTCTGGCCTTGGAAAGGTGATCCAGGAATTCCTCAGCGGAACTATGTCCCTGTGACCTGTGGGTAGCTGGCCAACTTGTGTGTGAACTGGGGACTAAGGGTCTGCTTTTACGGCAGCATGGAGATTACAACATATATGATAGGTTCATATCCAATAGATCAATATTCAACCACTTGTACTTGTCATGTAGGGTCACAATGTGTCTACCTATGTTTCATAGGGAAACCTTTCTGTCCTATCTGGTACAGCTTATAAATTATATCGCATATTTTATTTAATGTATTAAATGTTGTTGGATGAAATGAAAAAGAAAGAACGTGGATACAATCTGATGACAATGGCACATATAGTATCTTAAAGATACTACTAAATGTCTACTGTATATTTGTATATATACAGTAGAGAGAGAGAGAGAGAGAGAGAGAGAGAGAGAGAGAGAGAGAGAGAGAGAGAGAGAGAGAGAGAGAGAGAGAGAGAGAAAGAAAGAATATCTACCCACAAGATATCGTCATCTCTTGCACATACTGTACGCACTACACACGTCATACTGTACAGGTGGACAGCTATGCCCATGTTGATGAACTACCACTGAAGAAACTACAATGAAAGTCACCACAACAGTTTGGAGGTTTATGGAGAACCCTACGTTTGACTATCTTCGACCTAAACTTATGAACTTGATGCCATCGTTAAGTAAATTTCCTCCTCGTTAAGTGAGGTAGCTGTGGAACTAACTGTCTGTTATAAAATGCCTGTCAGTGTCCACTCAATTGTAGACAAAATCACAACAGCACTACAAGATGTGTTGTCCTGATGTTTAAGATTTACAATCAAGACGAACTTCGCTTAGAGAATGCCATTGCCGCATATTAACAGCAAGTCCCTCATGGATAGCATGGAACTTGCAAACAGCATGGCAGAGAGATTGTTTATTTTCTACTCAGTGTTGTCTTTCTCTGTTAAAAAACAAATGCTGTACAGGAAGTGTTTTCTTCAGGACTCCAGTGTTGTGTGACTGTGCGTGTGTACACACAGGAGAGTTTGTGCTGACATGTGTTTTGAGAATGTTTCCACATTGCTGGGACTGAATTAGCACTGCTGCATACATGAAGCAGATTAAGACAACTAGGAAACTTGACATGTCCTGTTTCAACAAGAGGAAAATAGTTGTTGCGACGGGCATTTTGCTTCCAAATGGCAGAGCGTTCAGGAAAGATGAAATGCGTTGGTGTGTGTCTGTAGTACAGTGTGTGGTTGTGTGTGTGTCTGCAGGCAGAGTGAGACAAGTGGTATGTGGCAGTGGAGAAAAGACCCGGCTCAGTATGTGCATCTGTAAATGTCATTAGTGGATCAGGTGTCACAGTGTGACCGTGGCCGTGTAGGAGGACAGGTCCAGCTACTGTTACACTCTCACTTCTCACTAATCCTCTTTTGCCTCTGGAATCACGTCGGTGCCCTGTCATTTTACCTGAATAATACATCATCTCTGGTCCATCTATCTCTTTTCTCTCTCCAATGTATTGGTCATCGCTTTGTCTAATTTCTTTCCTTCTCTCTTTCTTTCTTTCTTTCTTTCTTTTTTTCTTTCTTTCTTTCTTTCTTTTTATTTCTTTCTCTCTCTCTCTCTCTCTCTCTCTCTCTCTCTCTCTCTCTCTCTGTTCTCTCTCTCTCTCTCTCTCTCTCTCTCTCTCTCTCTCTCTCTCTCTCTCTCTCTCTCTCTCTCTGTTTCCCCCCTAGGTAGTTCTCTTTCTGCTGACCACTCAGTGGTGTCCGATAGCTACTGTTTACATAACTCATTACCAACTGCAGATCTGGCACTTAGTTAGACTGCTTGTCACATAGACACAGGCCAAGCCAGAAAACACACACAAACACCCACAAGCAAACACATTTATCCTGATGGACAGGTGCACCCTCTATGTCTCACAAGCCAACTGTAAAATTTGTTTGTGCCAGTGCAGGATTTATCAACTCATGTTTAAAGGCTATTGTCAGTTCTGTGTTTTCACAAATGCCTTTATTTGTGAACATGTTTACATGTCTCTTGTGTTTGTGAGTCAGTGTTATTGGCAGAAGGTGGGGTGAGCTGCTAAACTAGGATGTGTAATTGTGAACCTCCTTGCGGTTTTAGTTTTATAGTATTTGCAGTCTTGAACACCGTGGGTAGAGGAGAAGAGACGGAGGGGGCAGACAAAATTGAGTCCATTTGAGCTTATGAGTGACATGAAATCACAGCAGGTACTTAAAATGCTATCTGACTGCGGGCCTAGTTTATGAGCTGTCAGCACGATAGCGTTTTAAAAGCGGACAGACAGATACAGTAGATATCAGAGACAGAGGAGGAGTAGAGAAGTGCCAAGGCCTCAGTGAAGTCGTTTTCCTTTCAAGGGTTTGTAGTTCTCTCCTGACATCTGAAGGCAAGAAGAGGTAGTGCAGGTATACCAGCCCTAAATTTAAAATAATCTTAAAACATTCATTAATACAGTCCAAAAATACCCAGTCCTCCATCAAAAAATCCAATGTCCTTTTAGAGCAAAGAGTGATGCAAGTTAAGGCAGAAAACACACCCCTCAAAATTTTTTTGTTTCAGTTATTAGACTTAAAAAAATAAAAGAAAAATCCCTCTTCAGCGTTGACCAGGAAAAAGGAGAAGAACAAGTTAGCTAAATCAAACAAGAAAATATAGATTTTTATGTATCGAGACGGAGCATATATCTTGTCATTTTGATATGTGGCTGACTGTGGGGAGAGGTATGTGGCAACAGCTTTATGTGGCAACACACAGTTGTATGCATGCTGTGTTCTTTCATTTTACTGATTAATGTTCCATCGGTGTTGGGGTTAATTCTTACTGCAATGATGAAACCCGCCAGGAGCTCGTGTAAAGTTCCCCCCGGCCACCCTGGTGTGGGATAAAGTAGCCATCCCCTCTGCGCATTCCACAGGGTCAAAGGGCACAACTTGCACAGGATCCACTTGTCAGAGCTTTCACTAAATATTTAAGGAGTTATTCATCAGTAGGACCTGGCAAAAAAATAACGCTATAATAACCAGAGATGATTTCTGATCATCTGCATATTTTTACAACCAATTTCTCATCCAATATCTTGAAATATGGTTGGTATTTGTCTAGTCATTTACGGCGGACTAATCCCTCAATTCAATTGTTTTGTGACGTGTGTAAACAGGGGTGACGTCAGTGGACACTCCTCGATGGAAACAATTTATCATTCCTTCTCTGATAGGTCACATAGACTGAAAGAAAGAGAGAGGGAGGGAGGAATGCCCAAGCGTCATAGACCAAGTTAGACAGCTTAGCAATGAAAGGACAAGATGTTGTTGTGACAGACACACAGACGTAAACATAGGCCACAAAATGACACAGACACCAGGACACAGCCAGGAGATAGGGGTGAACCCCTCTGTGGACTGTGCTTGCATGCATGCGTTTGAAATTGGACCAGGCATCCACCATGTTGTGTTTCCTTTGTCTTCCTGTCTCGATCACCCCCTTTTTAGACATATGGCTACAGGATGCTATTCCTGTCACCCTGTCCTCAGGCTATTGTTAAAACTAAATTCATTCCAACATAACAGTCTGTCTGTTGGCTTGGCTCAGAATTGTGTGCAGTGTCATGTTAGCAGTTATTGTGGCCTTGGGCAAAGCTGTGCTGTCACGTCTCCTTGGGCTATTGCTGAAGCCAGAGGCTAAGAGTGTGTTGTGTTACAGTGAGGATGTACAACAGTCATACCTATTGACTTGTTATCTTGATCAAATTGAGGAACCCTATTATGCACAGTGTGAGGCAGGTGAAATTTGACTAGGTTGTCTCCAGTACATCCGTGCAAGTGGGTGTGTGCGCCTGCTTGTGCATGTGTGTGTACGTGTTAATTACTCCATCCTGTTTGGCTGCTATTTGGAGCTCAAAGGTCCATTGAATATCCATCCTCTCTGCTCTCTCCCTCATGTTACCCCATGGCAGTTGTTGTTATCCAGTGTATCCTGTTTCCCTCTGTACCTTGTGTTGTATGAATAGTACTGCAGCTCTTTTCTGAAAACCAATACCAAACACTGCTTAAGCTATCATTGTTCACAGCCTGCTAAGTGCTTACTCATGATCCCTAATATTAACAGATTCTTTCTATTACAAGGAAAAAAGCCTTTTGATCTTCTTACCCACACCACATTACATTTATTGTATCCATTTTATGTACGTCTGTCTGTCCAGTACAGTTTTTGATGCTAATAATCACCTTTGAGGTAAATTGGAGCTGATAACGTGTAAGGATGCTTGTCAAAGGTCATGGTCCACTCTTTAGTTCTCATTAGTATCACCTGTCCTCGTTAGTGTCATTGTTTCCACCTTGGTACATTTGTGTTGATTGGTTCTTCTGTGATTTAGTTTTATATTTGAGCCTCGTCTTTTGAGTTGTCACTGGTCTGGTCATTGTTAAACGCTGCATGTGGTTTGACCTTCTGGTTCCTTGTCTTTTGAGCAAGGAAATAAAGTGCTTATGAATTCGTTTGGGTTCTACTTTCCCTTGGCTGAGCATGACAGATGTTTATCAGGTCCCACTCATTTTGAGGGATTGCTAGCATTAGTAATTAGTAAAGTTAATTATCTACTTGAACTGGCAGCACACAGATAACGCAAATTCTTTTGGTTTACATAGGTCTAAGTGGAGCTGTCTTTGCCCACAAGCTATTGCATCATTTTAAATTAAAATTTAAGTATTTGGTTATGTGAGCAAGGACCTACACATTTCTTGGCTCTCAAAGGAAGCAACATACAGTAGTAGTATCACATCAGATTTGACTGATGGCCAGAATAGATTGGTCTTGGGCTTACAATGAGACTTGTGTGACTCAGTTGAAGCACTAGCCTTTTCTGAGAAAGACCTGACCCAGGAAATGAGGACCTTCCTTTAGTCTTGCCGACACATCCGGCGGGTGGAAACAGGTCAGCCCTGAGAACCGTTTGGCATTTGAGGGGCTTCAGAAATACCCACAATGCATCGTGTCTGACAGGGGTCCGGTGGGGTTAATAAAGTCTTAGTGGCCTTGCACGCTATTGCACCTGTCACCCCTTCTCCTATGATTCAGTCACATGCATAACAGCAGAGTAATTCAATGTCCAAACTTTTGTTTTGGTGACCGTCCATTTATGGAGACCGTAGAGTTAGGCATGTTTGGCCACCCAGTCCATCGTTCTGCATGTTTAGTTTTCCGCTGGGTTGTGTTTCAATAGCAAATTGTCAGGATTCTGACACCTGACCGAAAGCTTTTGAAGCGGCTTAAATGTCACACCGCAATCCACTGCATCTCCCCATTCGTCACCCCCCAATGTGAGTAATCGTCCACTGACGTCCGTAGGGGCTGTGCTGTGCTTTGGAGGACACCCCCATGCTATTCTTAACCCCACCCCCCCCACCCCCCTCTATGAGGCTGGTCAAGAAAGGGGTCTGCCAGCCTAGTATCCTCCGTCCACTCATAGCAGTGGGCAGTGGCTATCTGTGGGCATGCTACTCATACTAAACATCACTGGCACGTCCAGAACTTAACAGACCCATTTCCTGAAGAGCAAGTGAACATCCTCATTTGCTTGCCCTGCTGGTTGGAATATACTTCCAGAAGAGACAGTGCTGAACAACGGAGTACTGTGCTTTGTTTCTGAATCGCCAAAAAGCTTGCTTTGTGGTGGGCTTCAACCAGCCGTCAGCAACTCAAGCCAACCACCATGAGCTCCAGCTTGGTCAACTCCTTGGCCAAAGTATACGACCCCAAACCTCTGCACGGCCAAAAGCCTGGGAGAAGGATGTCCCATACTGGAGCCGACAAGTCCCCCTCTTCGTCACCTTCCTCCCCAACTCCGGACACCGCCACCCTGCATTGTGTGGAGAGTCGCATGGACTCCCTCAGCAGTCAGATGGAGCGTCTGCTCAGCATGCAGGAGACGATGCTGACCCGGCTGGATGGCATGTCCCAGAACCTGGAGGGTGTGGGCCGGGAGGTGGCTTCACTGCAGGCGGGGCTCTGGGGGGCGGCAGGGAGCACTGCCTGGGGTCAGGGCAGAGAGATGAAGGCGGTGTGCAGGGAGCTCCAGGGGGTCGTGCAGGAGGCTAGCAAGCGGGTGGAGAGCCAGGGCTACAGGCTGGAGGGGGTGGAGAAGCTGGTGGAGGGCATACAGCAAGTGATCAACTTCATCGGGGAGGCAGTGAAAAGCTCCAGGCTGGTGGAGCTACTGTTCAGGGAGCCTGGCCGCCGGGCCGGTAAGGCCAGCAGGAAGGTGAGTGCTGTGAGTCAGACATGCTGAAACACTCCCTTCCCTCTTTGGTTCTCTCAGAACAGCTGTGTCCTTCAACTGGACGGAGATGTCACTGTATTATGTTCCCACTATGCGGTGTTAATGATGTTGGTATTTGAGCTCACTTGTCCTTGTGGAATATTGTACTTCATGGAGTGAAAAACAACCAGCCCTGTTAAAAATAAAGTGTGTATATATACATATATTATATATATATATATATATATATATATATATATATATATACACACTTTATTTTTAACAGGGTTGGTTGTATATAAAAATTATATACTGTATGTATGTATATGTATGTGTATATATATATATATATATATATATATATATATATATATATATATATATATATATATATATATACACATACATACAGTATATAAAATTTTTTTATTGTCTCTCTTTTATCGCATATATTATTATGATTATGTGAACATGTCTTATTCTCATGATCTCTAGTGTAGGCTACTTGTGACCATAGCAGTAGGCCTACATGTGTTTTAAATAATGACCTGATCATTGTGTGACTTCCATGATTTTGTGAGGTAATTCAATGTAGCAACACATTGCCTCACAGCACTGTCTTGTTAGCAATGCTGGAACTGGAAGATGTTCTTAGTGGAGCACATTTCAATATCAAAATGTTTTTGCAGGCTTTACTGTCCTAGTGGTGAATTTGTGTGTGTGTGTGTGTGTGTGAGTGTGTGACATGCAATGCTTAAATGTAGCAGAAGGTATCAATGTGTGCCAAGATAACTCTCTTGAAAGCTGGTGGTAATGTCGGTGTAAAGTTGAATGCGCACAATGTTTGGTACGTTACCTATGGCCAATAGCGTGCTGTGTTGAAGGACTGATGGAGCTGGGTGGAGCAGTAACAGGGAAACGCCCTCCACCTCTTCCACAAACACAACCTTACATTTGCCTACTTCTCGAAACAATTTCATGTATTATGTAAAAACCAATACAAATATGCAGTTAATACAAATCTTTGTGCTTTTGTAGCCTGTAACCGTGTCATCACGTTCTTGGTTGCCTTCAATAAGACTTATTTTGTGCGGCAGATGATACGTTAAGATGACAGAGCTTTGCGGTCCGGCTGGTGTAGGGAATATGTCTACCAGTACATTCCATCCATACTAGAGTTGTGATGGCAACTGTAGCAACAACAACAAACACCTGCATCTGTTTACGTGCACTGTAACATGCAACCTTATGTTGCTAATGTAAATACGTTACTGTAACTCCCTGTGTCATATAATATGTGTATGCTATGTGAGCAAATGTTTTTTCTAGATTACAGTTGGCTTAAATAATATGTGCTTTTTTATTTGCTGCACCCATTTCAGACCTTTATGATTGATATCTGTGTTCAACTGTAATTGTGTGCTGGAAAAGAGACATAGTTAACCCCGTATAAACATATTTTATATAATATCTCTCTCTCTCTCTCTCTCTCTCTCTCTCTCTCTCTCTCTCTCTCTCTCTCTCTCTCTCTCTCTCTCTCTCTCTCTCTCTCTCTCTCTCTCTCTCTCTCTCTCTCTCTCTCTCTCTCTCTCTCTCTCTCTCTCTCTCTCTCTCTCTCTCTCTCTCTCTCTCTCTCTCTCTCTCTCTCTCTCTCTCTCTCTCTCTCTCTCTCTCTCTCTCTCTCTCTCTCTCTCTCTCTCTCTCTCTCTCTCTCTCTCTCTCTCTCTCTCTCTCTCTCTCTCCCTCGTTTACTTTTGCTCTCAGCTGAGAGACGACAATGTGAAGGGTAAACTCAGCCAGAAGGGCCTGAAGGCTCAGAAGAACAGAAAAGCACCAGATGCAGCAGGTAGACCCCCTCCCACCCTGCATGCTTCATTATTCCACCCAAGTGCTCTGTTCTTTAAAGCACATTCAAACCTCTGCCAGTCCAATACATCACTCTCCCTGATGCATTCAGCGCTGTTTGTACCTCCTCAGACTCCACCCTGACTGAACCGCTGCTTCACGACCAGGTACAGACCTTTAACAGGCAGAATGCAGAGCGTTCCCACAGCAACGTGGGGGCTGAGGGAAGACAGAAGGGTGGCGGAGGGGCAGCGGAGCTCGAACTCATCCTGGACGACCCACAGGCCACCATGACCCCGTCTGAGGAGCAGAAGGAGACCGAGCTGGAGGATGAGAGTAGGAGAGCAGAGCTGAGGATGAAGAATGACCCAGAGCAGAGAGGGCAGGAGGAAGAAGCGGAGGCTGCCACAGACATTCCCAGTCTTCTGCCTCAAGAAAGGTTATTTTTTTTTTCTCACATTTCATGATATCCCCATTGAAAGTATTTTGCACCTGAAATGAAGTAAAGAACCATTTTATTAAAATGATCTTGATGCTATTTTAATCATGTAAGCTCTGAGGAGGCTGGTGAGGTGGCGGCCAGCAGCAAGCGTCACGTTCTGGAGGAAGAACTGGTTACGGACGACCTAAAGAAGAGCCGGGTGGAGAAGACAGAGGAGGGCGAAGAGGGGACTGAAACACATGCTGCCCAATCGGAAGCAGCAAAGACAGGAGAGGAAGAAGAAGGGCAGGAGAAACAACCAACCACGGAAGAGTTTGTTATAGGTTAGTGGAAGACTTTTCCTTTAACTGTCACTTTAAACTGTTCAAACAATACTTATGCATAATTTCCCTGTGGATTGAAAGCAGCAGCTAAGTAGACTTAACTTTCTGGTTATTCAGTGACATTTTAGTTTTTGTCACTGTCAGAAAATATATCAAATGAGTCACTGTCTGACATCAGGCCGTGAACATGTAAAACCAAACTTGCATAACCAAAGAGAGCTACTGGCCAATGAGATCATGTGCTGTTGCCATTGATATTATTTGAGTTATTACACTCTTTCACTTCCAGTGTTCCTCTTTCCCTTTTTATTGCTCCGGTTACGCCACATTTTTAATCTGTTATTTCTGCTCATTTGCCACTAACCTAATATTCGTACTTACAGCAATCACATTTCTCCATCCCTCTTATCCTGTAGACTCCAGCCCTCCACCTTCGGCCCCCTTCGACCACCGCATTGTTACGCCAAAGCCCCACCAGATCGCCACCTACTACTCCATCAACAGAGAGGAGCTCCTGGGAGGGTGAGTCCAGTGAGAGTCGAGACGGGGCGAGGATTAACGGAGAGTATGGCAAGCAAAATGGGAAACACAATTAATACGGAAAGACATGGAAAGATGTTGGGTAGGCTTCTAATGTACTAGACTTTAAGGTCCACCAACTACTTCTGTATTCCCCTACTCCACCCTTATATACTCTGATCTCACAACAGCTCAGTCAGTCGTTTTATTTTTAATTCAGGGTCACCTGCCAACACACACACACACACACACACACACACACACACACACACACACACACACACACACACACACACACACACTGTGGCAAGCCTCGTTGTGCAGGGGAGGGGTTTTGGGTTGGACTGAGGAATACCAGGAGAGCAGGGGTAAGGTGAGTACTTGTTTAATGATAAAACGGTGGGGAAAAGGGAACGGGTAATAATGCAACAAAACACACACACACACACACACACACACACACAGCCAGCACACACACACACACACACACTTAAAGGGCCGGCTCCCCCCTTTTCCCTCTTCACACACACACACACACACACACACACACACACACACACACACACACACACACACACACACACACACACACACACACACACTGACTGGCTCCACCACCTCTAATAAAATAAGAGAGAATCTAACACCCAGTGATGGGGCCAGTTTTTTAGGCCCTTTAATTGGCCCTCCAAGGTTGGAGGCTGATGAGCCTCGGGGGGCTTTTTCACAACAGACTGGCCTAATGTAGCGGCCGCCAATGCTAAACCCTGGCTCTCCAGCTGGAGATTACTGGTTTGCACGCAAAGACATTTCTCACATAGCTAGCATAATGGTACTAAGGGCACTAATATTTGTGTGTGTGTGTGTGTGTGTGTGTGTGTGTGTGTGTGTGTGTGTGTGTGTGTGTGTGTGTGCATAAGAGCGAAAGAGAAACAAAAAAGCAAGTGAGTAGGGGAGAGAGAAAGTGACGGGGAATCGTTATTCGGTCTAACGGTCCCCATCCAGTGGTCTCCATCCAGTGAATTTGAGTAAGTCCTCGGCACTTAGCCTCTGCGGCCAACTTGTCGTTTACAGGGGGCGTTTTGGCCAAGTCCATAAATGTGTGGAGAACTCCTCGGGGCTGACCTTGGCTGCCAAGATCATCAAAGCCAGAAGCCAGAAAGAGAAGGTAACCATGCTATTTTAAACATTAGGTGTGAAAAAGCAACCTTAATAGGTGTTTAGCCGTACATTTCATTGATACGAGATGCTAAATTCCCGACCACTATACAGCTGGACGGATCATTTCTCATGGCTAAACACCATGAAAGAATAGGATATAATTTCCAAAACAAACATGACCTAATTATAGTGCCTGCGCATGTAACGGTTCGTTAGGTTTAGAATGCTGCCTGTGATTGGTCAGTGGAGTATGACACCCAAGATCCAATGTCCGAGCATAGCATTGATTACTGTCATCGTGTCGAGACATCTTCAAAAGCTTCGGCCGACCCAAACGACAGCCAAAGCCTACTGCTGGCTCATGTTGCTTTGGGATCACCTTCACTCCTGTTAACCCTATTGCCACTGGATTGCCTGCCTGTCTGTTTGCCTGTCTGTCTTGTCATTACTTTGTAGATATGTCTCTGCCTAGCCATCTCTCCCTTTGTTGTTGTTTCAGTCTGTCTGCGTGCCTTTCTTGCCTTCTACTGTTGCGCTTTTCCAAGTAAGCTAGCATGAAATGAGTTTAATATTTTTTTAGGATTTTTTATCTAACCGTGTGCTGGTTGGTTCTCCAGGATGTGGTGAAGAATGAGATCCAGGTGATGAACCAGCTCAACCACTCTAACCTGATTCAACTCTATGCTGCCTTCGAGTCCCGCCATGATGTCATCCTGGTCATGGAATAGTGAGTACCTGTGTGTGTGTGTGTGTGTGCGTGTGTGTGTGTGTGTGTGTGTGTGTGTGTGTGTCACTGTCTTATGATCAAAATAAATATTTAATCTAAACTAAGTAAGCTTGTCTGCATAAGTGCACACCCACACGATTCACACACACACCATGTCAATAAGTTGGACCTTCAAGTAACCTGATGCTGATGTTCAGGTGTGATGAATATTACTCACACCTCCACCAGCCACCAATTTGGGCCTGCTTCTCGCTGTCAGCAGGGATATTAAGAATGATGTGCTTCTAAAGATGAAGACTGAGAGGCTAGTGTCCCTCCATGATCTCTCCAAGCACATAGTCTAACAGTGTGGTTCTCTCGTGTCCAGTGTGGATGGGGGGGAGCTGTTTGACCGCATCATTGATGAGAACTACAACCTGACCGAGCTGGACACGGTGTTGTTCATCAGACAGATCTGTGAGGGGCTGCAGTACATGCACAAGATGTACATTCTTCACCTCGACCTCAAGGTACTCTCTTGACCTTAGGCTCCTCCCCACATGGTCCTTACTGCCTAGCATCTCTTTTTTCCCCTATCTCTGTGTTTGTCTATTTCTGTTTTTGAGTGGCTTGACTATAAAGTGTGACTTTCCTTTTGTACCCTCTTTCAGCCAGAGAATATCCTGTGTGTGAGCCGAGCCACCAATAAAATCAAAATCATTGACTTTGGGCTTGCCAGAAGGTAAGATCTTCATACTGACATGTTTTCTCCCTGGTGTACCATTTTTGCCCTTCCCTTCAGGACCTCTGTGCTCCTTTGTTTTCAGGTATAAGCCCAGGGAGAAGTTGAGGGTGAACTTTGGAACCCCAGAGTTCCTGGCCCCAGAGGTCATCAACTATGAGTTTGTTTCATTCCCCACGGACATGTGGAGCCTAGGGGTCATCACATATATGCTGTGAGTTTGTTAGTAAAACCCACTCTAAACACACACATACAAGCATATACACATAAACGCACCCTCACCCACCCAGGAAATGGAGATCCCTTCTTACCCCCTCTTGCAGGCTGAGTGGTCTGTCTCCCTTCCTGGGCGACGACGATAACGAGACACTGAACAACATCCTGGCCTGCCAGTGGAACTTCGAGGAGGAGGAGTTTGCCGACATCTCGGAGGAGGCCAAGGACTTTATCACCCGGCTGCTGGTCAAGAGCAAGAGCTGGAGGATGAGTGCAGCCGAGTCCCTCCGACACCCATGGCTCTCTGACCACAGTCTGCACTCTAGGCTCCATCAAAAGGTAAGGAGCAAACTCTGTTCCTACTGTACAAAGCAAATGGATGAGATAACGTTGCAAACTAACTCATTGAGTCAACTTTCAGAAAAACAAGTGCCACTCCACACATGCCCCTCCTCCTGAGAGCTAGACAGGTACGTTCACAAAACCAAAAACAGTGCACAACATTTGCTTTGTAAGTGAATTAAATAGAACTAGTTCTAAAATGTTAGATTATAATCTTGCTTTTGTCCTCTCTTGGTTCAAGATGACTCCAAGGTCCCTTGGGTGACTTTTGTTGACATACTGTAGGGCCAGAGTGCCCACACTGGACCAACACTGCTGTATATGACCTATATAGCTACTGGATAACTACTCTCTGCCTCACATTCGTGTGTTAGCTTTACACTGCGGCTCACTACCGATGGCCACATTACTTCATATTGGATGATGTTTCAGGGTGACATGATGCGGGTCATACACACTCAGCTTCCAAGATAACCTTAAACCTCTTCATTGTACAAAAAGGCTATACAAATTGCTATCTACAGTTAGGCCCAAAAATATTTGGACAGTGACACAATCTTCATGATTTGGGCTCTGCATGCCACCACATTGGATTTGAAATGAAACAACTACAACGGAATTGAAGTGCAGACTTTAAGGTTTAATTCAAGGGGTTGAACAAAAATATATGATTAAACAGCTATTTTTATACAAACGCTCCTCATTGCAGGGGCTCAAAAGTAATTGGACAAATAAACATAACCCCAAGTAAAATGTTACTTTTCAATATTTTGTTGAGAATCCTTTGCAGGCAATGACTGCCTGAAGTCTGGAACCCATGGACATCACCAAACGCTGCTTTGTGATGATCCTCCTTTGTGATGCTTTGCCAGGCCTTTACTGCAGCGGTCTTCAGTTGTTGCTTGTTTGTGGGTCTTTCTGCCTTAAGTTTTGTCTTGAGCAAGTGAAATGCATGCTCGATTGGGTTGAGATCTGGTGATTGACTCGGCCATTGCAGAATATTCCACTTCTTTGCTTTAAAAAACTCCTGGGTTGCTTTTGCAGTATGTTTTGGGTCATTGTCCATCTGTACTGTGAAGCGCCGTCCAATCAACTTTGCTGCATTTGGCTGAATCTGAGCAGAAAGTATATCCCTATACACTTCAGAATTCATCCGGCTGCTTCTGTCTTTTGTCACATCATCAATAAACACAAGTGACCCAGTGCCATTGGAAGCCATGCATGCCCATGCCATCACACTGCCTCCACCATGTTTTACAGAAGATGTGGTGTGCTTTGGATCATGAGCTGTTCCAATTCTCCTCCAAACTTTCTTCTTCCCATCATTCTGGTACAGGTTGATCTTAGTCTCATCTGTCCAAAGAATGCTGTTCCAGAACTGGGTTGGCTTCTTCAGGTGTTTTTTGGCAAAGTCAATTCTGGCCTTTCTATTTTTGAGGCTGATTAATGGTTTGCACCTTGTGGTGAATCCTTTGTATTTACTCTCATGAAGTCTTCTCTTTATGGTAGACTTAGATACTGATACACCTACTTCCTGGAGAGTGTTCTTCACTTGAGTGGATGTTGTGAAGGGTTTTTCTTCACCATGGAAAGGATTCTGCGATCATCCACCACTGTTGTCTTCCGTGGACGTCCAGGCCTTTTGAGTTCCCAAGCTCACCAGTGCACTCTTTTTTTCTCAGAATGTACCAAACTGTTGATTTGGCCACTCCTAACATTTCTGCTATCTCTCTGATGGATTTCTTCTTTTTTTTCATCCTCAGGATGGTCTGTTTCACCTCCATTGAGAGCTCCTTTGACCGCATGTTGTGTGTTCACAGCAACAGCTTCCAAATGCAAACGCCACACCTGGAATCAACTCCAGACCTTTTAACTGCTTAATTGATGACAGGTTAATGAGGGAAGAGCCCATGCAGCGTTGTTATTTTTTTTTGCAGCCTTCTGAGTCAATTGTCCAATTACTTTTGGTCCCTTGAAAAAGAGGCGGCTACGTATTAAAGAGCTGTAATTCCTAAACCCTTGCTCCAATTTGGATGTGAATACTCAAATTACAGCTGAGAGTCTGCACTTTAAGCCCATATTGATTATATAATTGTATCCTGAATATGTTTTCGTAAACAGCTAAAATAACAAAACTTGTGTCACTGTCCAAATATTTTTGGCCCTAACTGTATGTTTGATAGTCTCTGGCCATTTTGCAGAAGCCAATTCACTTTTTACTCTGTTGAATAGGATTTTCAGCTAATTTGGCCACTACAGAGATAGCCTAAGCATACACAGCAGCCTCATTCAGGTCACTATGTCAGTGGCGAGTAGAATGCTGTTTTTATTTTGTGTGTGTACCTGGTCAAATAGAAAAGTGTTAAATCAAAAATCAATGTAACATGAACTTTCATGTTTGTCATGGTTCCCGTTAAATAGTCATTTGTTTCACCCAATCACATTGTATGAGCTGCATGTCTTGCACTTTATAACGGTTCACTCTAAAATGTAAATACAGACTCACCACCACTATTTAGAATTACATCTATGTTGTGCATTCATCATTTTACTTTTTAGAAATAAGTCTTATTTTATTTTATTTTTTTTTTGGATGAAAGATGAAGGCACATTTTGAAATATTTAATTCATCAAGAAAAGGGCTAAATAGAACTGACATTTAGGTTAAGTGTATTTTTAAGTTTTTGACATATTTTAAAAATAATTATATTATAACATACATTTTTATTATCAAATATTACTATATGAGTTAAATTAAACTGTCCCCTGAGGCAAATGAGTTGGCACCACTGAATTTCTTTCTTTCTTGGCCACTGAAGCCATCTTTCTAAGCAGCAGTTTCAAGCCTGTACCCTAGCCTTTTGCTGTCTGTGTGCTTCTCTGCCTACCTTTGCTTTTACTGTTTGGAGTAGCTCTCTCACCTTCCATGAAGGCATAAAAGATAAACAAAACACTACCTATGATTCAATGTTTATTTTGTTCATGATGTATCCTGGTTCAGCACCAGATTGTACTTGAAATGCAAAGCTTTAACAGAGATGGGTAAGAGACCGCATTAGCTACAAGGAAAACAATGATATTTATTTATAAATATTTAGGATATTTATTTTAAACCTGTTTTGTGCTCAGTTTGTCTTGTGATTAAGTAACCCAACTCTCCAGAAAGTATTTTTCTGTGCAGTCAGTGATGTTACGTTGTGTTTTGTCAGTTGTCTTCTTTGATGATTTGTTCTTGGTAGAGAATGTAAAAGTTGGTGATTTTGGTAATTATTGATTGGTAATTATTGATGAATTCATGACTGCCCTTTTTCAAGTTTTTGTTTGTGTAATGATGTGACACAAAATAATTAACATATTAAATCAAACTAGCACGTAAATATTTGGTAAAATTGTTTTAATTTCTACTGGATTTATACACACTTCTACTTCACGGATTTGATAAGATATGGTGATTGTGACATGATACACTTCATCGATTGATTACCGCAAACCTTTAAACACAACTGAATTCACCACCAGAGAGCAGTATTGCGTACATCCGGCTTTGCCAATCTTTTTAGTCTAGACTTTGGAGAACAGTCAATTTTCTTTAGTAAAAATGTCCAGCTATCTTTGGAGTTCACGTTTGAGATTGACATGGCAGAATGTGCTATTCCTATGCTATCATTGAAATCATTCAGAAACATCCTAAGGCTGTGATATAGTAACCAGACGATCTAGTTTGAATGGTCTTGTTGGTTGAGCCAGTAGTCTGGACAACGTTCTCCCTGTATCGATTGTCTTGTCAACTGTAGCTCATTTTTGTTTGTTCAGAGACTGTTTTGCCTAACAAATACAGCTCTCTATTTAGTTTACTGGTCCCCTGCTCAATAATTTAGTTTACAACTTTAGTGTAATTTTATTTGAGGCATTTTTGGTAAATTTCAGTGTAGTTTATTAGCAAAATAACTGTCCATATTCTAGTTAGTACATTTATATATTCACTTATTTTAGTCAACAAAAACAAATAGACTTTCAGTGTACACTAACATTTTCACTAAGGTACAGAAAGGTAGTTTTTTTGTCAGCATGTCATAGTTTCAGTTAACTAAATATACAAATGGGAAACACAGCAGTATATGACTCCGCTGTGGAAAAATATGTTTTGCTCCAAATAAAAAAAAGGTGTGTCTTGTTTTTTTTTGACAATGTTATACAGTACCTCGTATATAGGCGTTCATTTCACTAGCACAGTGTTTCCCAACCTTTTCCAATCTACGGCACACTTGCATAAACGTTTGTCTTTTGTGGCACGCCCCAGATGTAAAACTGAGTTAAACTTAATACAACGGATTTGTTGATCTGTCCCAAATGCGACTTTCCCAAATGCGACTTTCCCAAATTCCGCGGAACACCTGATGATGTCTGACGGCACTCAACCGGTTTCAGGAATACAGGATAGGGCTTGTAAAGGAAATTAATGGAATAAATTCTCCACAAGTAAAAAGATTTAATTTCAATTTAACTTAATTAATTTTGGATGGGGGATTTCAATAAAGCATTTCAGTGAAATACAAAGGACAAAAGAATATTCAGCAGTAGAATGACCATGGCTATTTTTAGGAAGGCAGATTAATGTGAAAGACAGAACACAAATCTCACAACAGAATATCAACATTACAAAAAAAAACACCTGAACAGGCTTCATGATAATTATTGTTATTTATGTGTATCTATACAAGATTGACTGATAAAGACTATAGCTCTTTTGAAGTGTTGCCTTGGCCTGCCTATAAGGTAGGCTACATATTGAACATTCAAATAAAACAACAAAACAAAATAAAGACAAGAAAACATTTAAAGGAGAGGATTAGTACATAGTCCTGCACAACCCCCACAATAAGTTAGACGAAACCACATTAGACACTTTGGGAGGCAGGTAGGACAGGTTAGACCTACCCCATTTGTTATGGATGTGCGCTGACAAAAGCCTCCTCTTTGTCCCAGGCTCAACCTGATGCACCTGAGATACAGTGGGTGTTCCAATGGCGCAATCCCCTCGTCACCACGCCCTTGTCCTCTACACTGCATTCTTACACTCACTCATATTTAAACTTGCTCACCTGGGATTCTATGCATTAATCTTAGTGATGTCAGCCACAACCATGTCAGTCCTGCCAGGCAAGCCACAGTGTGAGTCAGAGAGGCAGAAAGCTCGATAAAATGAATGCCTATGATGGACAGAGTGAGATTGCCTGAGAGTTAAAAATACAGGCCAACAACATATTTGTTAATTAAAATGGCTGCTCCATGCCTCCCCACATTCTACCCAAAGCTATTTTCCTTTATTAGAAGCAGCGCTGTAGTCTATAACATCAGATGAAAATCATGTTGTGGGTATATTTTACAATGCCCCTTCATTCTGAACAGGATCAAAGTGACAAAGCCTTTCACAAACACACACACAAGAGCATGTGAAAAACAAAACACGAAACTTCAGTTCTTTGAGAACCAAATTAAGACCAGCTGGTCTTGCTGGAGAGAGATTCCCTCAGGAAAGAAAAAACTTTTAAAGGTTATATGAATGCAGTTCGGCCACAATATTATATCAGTAAATTTAAGAAGGATTCTAAGGTCAATGGTTTATTACAGGCATGCATTTTAGGTAAAGGGACAAGTCATATTATGTGATATGCTGTATCATGTTGTTAGTAGTGACAACAGAGAGCAATACTGGGCCTCAGCCCTCAGGGTTGGGGAGGATTCTCACTGGCTCCTGGCAGTTGTCAGCTCCTCGCAGACTTAGACAACACACTGACATATAGAGTTGAAGCCTCCTTTCTGTCAATCTTTCTCCCTCCATTCTTTCCTTCCACACACTATTTTAAACTCATTTTCTGTAGAACACCTGGAAACAGACTATCGAGCATTCCTAGACATAAAGAGAGCAATACGGAGAGAGTGCGCGAGCAAGGGGAAGGGGGTGGGGGAGAGAGACAAAGCCAAAGAGAAAGAGATAGAAAAAAAGAGAAATAAAGACTAAGAGAGAAAGGGAAAAAGAAAACAAATAAGTTGCTTCTGAGAAGTTCCTTTTGATCAGGCACGGCGATGGCCACTCTGTGCTTCCCAGAACCCCAGGCAGGTGTTTTTTTTCTTCATAAGGCCAGTAAGTTGTGTTTATATGGTTGTAATAGAATCGCACCTGTCATCGCACTGTGTACCCTGGGAATCCGGGGTGTGAGTGAGCTCTTTCATAATGCTAGCCATACGCACTGCTGGACCAGATGTTTTCATTCCCAGTTAAATTCCCTGGAACAATAAGAGGTTTTATTGAATATTTGATTACCTTTGCCCTATGTTGTGGCCAAATTTGGGCAACCTAGCAGATGTTCCGGCCTGGGATGTGTTGCAGGTGTGAGGGAAGGGTCAGAGTGAAGGCCAGGTCTCCAAGGACACAGCATGTGCTTTTCGGAAACACTGAAGGCTAGAAGATTGTGTCTTAGTCATAACATAAAGTTATGTCTAAGTTTCCTGTGTACGTGTCCTTAGTAATGCTAATTATGAACATGTGGTCCACCTTGACCAATGGGATGATTGTTTATCTGAGACCAATATACTCATTAGAACATTGTCAACTTATCACAACATAGATTGTTAGAGTGAACTGACTGTAGTAATTTCTCTGTGTACAGACTCTGACTCAGACTCTGTAGTCATCAATAAAATTGTACTTGATCATTTCATGGTTTCTCCCTATCATTAATTGGTTATTTTCTGTCATATATTAAAATTATCCATTACACCTGTTTCTTTCAAAAGTTATAAATCAAATGGTCTCATGTGTTAATTTTGTGGAATACACAGCTTTCAAAGGAACATAAAGCAGATATTGCTTCTGGAACACTGTTCACATTCTATGTTCACACTTTTATTATCATGTTTCTGCTTAAATAATTGTTTTACTCACTGCTGGGAACCACAATTATTAATACAACACTAAATATTGACTTATGGATGGGGAAAACCATGTAGACATAGTGTAGCTCAGTAGCAGTAAGACCATGTCTCCGCCCTTCAAAAGATTTGGTAACAGGAAACTAGCATCCCTTTACAAGTATCCTATGTCAATATAACATTTACTGTTGTAGGATACAGAATGTCATATGTCCTTTACTGAAAACTGTTTTTATTTAAAAGACCACTGGAATGTATGTCACATTTTATCCTGAGATTTTTTAAAATTTTTTATCATCAAAATATTATATTAGCTGGTATCAATACAGTTACACTGTTGACACTATTCTCACAATAAAAAAAATAACGAATTATGCCTGGGTTTTAGATTACACCTTAGAATAGACAAAGTTTGTAGCATTTTATCTTTTTGTTTTCCGTGTGTGTGACAACGACTTGTTAAAAATGCTGCAACATCATACACCGTCAAATCGCAGCCTGCCGTCAGTGTCCTACAAAAAAGTTCAACACAAAATTATGAACTTTCTTTCGAGTCCTGTGGTCGGCGCTGTAAATGAAAACAGAGCGAGAACCACTCTTGCGTGCGAATCTTCTGCTTTAGTGACTTGCCGACTTTTGATTGGCTTATGTGCGGGCACTTCCTCGTGCGTCACTTGTCTGTCTAGTTTGGTTTGCGGATGCTATGGTGCAGTAACCGGCGAGAGGCATTGATACCGACACTTTCGCTTGTTGTTTTCAGCAGATAAACAACCATTCTTTGCACCTCTCACCATGGCACAGTGCACTGAGCCTTCTTCCTCATCTGGACTGAACGGAGACCTCAAAAAGCCAAGGAAAGTCGCTGTCATCACTGGCATCACTGGACAGGTAACGTTACGTTAGGCAACAGTACAGTAGCTGATCTCAGCATCCATAAACGGACTGTCTTCACAACGGAAACGTGGGGTTATCCAAAGGGGACTAAATGTTTTCCTTACATATTTTGTTTTAGATATTTACTGACAGCACGGCCAGCGCTTGTATTGTGTTCCTACTTGCCTCTTTAGACAGAAAAAATACCTATATTGTAAAGTGTGATGATAGGTTAGTTTTCTGAATAGTGGATGAGAGCATCATTGCTAACGTGAAATACATCAATATCACACTTTGTCACCTTACTTAGTGACATGTTTAATTTCAGTTTAGCATCAAGGTCACAGACAGATATTACCATCTCTAATCTTTAATATAATTTTTTTATTAGCACAGCTACTTCCTGGTACAAGTGTGCAAGGCCTGGTACTATTAGTCATTGGCTGTATTAATAAGTACAATGAGCACTTAGGTAAAAGAGGTGAATTAACAAACGTAACATCGGCTAGGATTAAAAAATAAACTATAAACCACTATTGTCATATAAACTAGAATAGTCTTTATGTTGGTGAAGCAAAGTTTTTACAGATGAGGGAAGGGGTGAAACTGTAAGCAGGAGGACTAAGGGGAGTTAGGGTGAAGCTGTTTGGAGTCATTATTACTACTGGTGTGTAATAGTAATACGTATTGATGCTCTTTTTGTTCTCCCAATTTTAAACCTTTTACATCCCTTTAACATGAACGAACAGTGCATATAGGCATACATTTCTTTACAAATCTTTCAAAAAATTTTTTTATATCACTGTCACAAAGCCTACAACAAGGATATACGATTTAGTTGTGAGCAAGGTCATACTTTGACATGTTTTATTGTCATATGAATATAATTTGGCTGTAGACCTAGTTGTTGACCTGTTCAAATAACCATGCCCACCAGACGCCATCTTGTACAGCATAACGATATAGCCTACCTTTTCTTAAATGCCTTTCAGAAACTATTTTCACTATATCCTTTTTAAGTTAACCGAGCAACTCTATCTGGCAGAACTTGTTCAACTTGTTGCCCCAGTGACTCAATGGGCAAATGGAGGATGGCAGGGGCTGATCTACTCTGATAAGTTACAGGATAGTTATTGGAATTGCTTTGCAACTAATGCAGTGTTTTTGTAAGTTATATTAAGACACAAGGGGGTGATATTTGAAAACTAGACGATCCTTTAAATTTGGTTGGGATTGTATTAAATTACATTTTGTTATGGCAATATTTGTAGGCAAAGGATAGGCCTAGTAATTGTGGTCTAAAAATTACTTATTAACAATCACAGAGAGGTTTAAAAATTTACCTAGTCATTATTGAGGCTGATAAATGAGCATGGTTGATACAGATAACACCAACATGTGGAGCTTTTCCCTGTCATTCACATCTATTCACTGTCTGTCCCATATCCTTGGGCCTGAGCAAACTCTGGGAGTGTCGAGCAGGTGTTGAGCCTGTCATTCCAACATGATAGACTACAGCCAAACATTTATTGCCCTCTTTTTATGGGGTCAGTGTGCCTTTTTCTGAATATTATAGACTGTGTTTCGCAAGCTTCAGGTTCAGGCATTGTGTGTGTGTGTGTGTGTGTGTGTGTGTGTGTGTGTGTGTGTGTGTGTGTGTGTGTGTGTGTGTGTGTGTGTGTGTGTGTGTGTGTGTGTGTGTGTGTGTGTGTGTGTGTGTGTGTGTGTGTGTGTGTTAGAGATGCATCGATACCATTTTCTGGTGACCAATACGACAGGCTGCATTGACTAGCCGCCGCTCACTTTCCGTACTGCTGCATGGTGCAAATGATAGGTACACTTCCTTGCTATATTTGGTAGTGCAGGGAAATAGAGTTTTTCTGTCTGCTCAGTACTGGAGTGCGTTAATTGTCTTTCGTCTGAAGTGCCACACACACGATCGCCATTTTAATTAGAATGTTAATTTAACAATTGACTTCCACGCTGAGAATCAAAACTACAATTTAGCACAAGTATCGGACATTGATATGGTAATACTTTCCGATACCTGATCCGAGTACTGGAGCCCAGTATCGGCCCGATACAAATACCACCAAGTAGTATCGGTGCATCTCTAGTTTGTGTGTGTGTGTGTGTGTATGTGGCAGTAGTTTTTAAAAGTTTTCCTGGAGAAGGGAGCTGAAGAATTCATCCCTGGAGATGGACAGGTCTTGGAAAGTCATATTCCAATGTCTCACATTCCTTCATCCTTAACTCTCCCTGGGCACCCTCCTTTGCTCCCTCTTTTAACAGAAAACAAAGAACAACAGTGTTATTTCATTTTTATTCCTGGTGATATCCCCCACCGAAGTAGCCGTGGAATACTGAGGCCCGTTGTGCTAGTGCTGCAGGCCCATACAGGAAGCCAGCATCTGGTTAGACCATCTCAGCTAAGGGGGGTGGCTCCCTCACACAGACCCGGCCACAAGGTCGCAGTGATACTATAAATTGCTAAGCTAACTGCTGTCCATAAATCGCCGGGAGTCATGGATCTGACGCTGTGATTGGGTGAAGTCTCAGGGTCAGTGGGGTTGTGAGTTATGAGACACCACCTGAGTGCCAACGCTGGGGGTCTAGCCGGGTCGTACCTCACAGTGCGGGGCCGTGGGTGGAGGTGATGAGGCGACGTTCAATTGCCCTCCAGTCAATGTCGTGAAGCAATATTTACTTTTGCTGAAGGCTTCTTGCTCTCCTCGCAAACTTGTCTGCGTAGGAAAACAACAGTGTATTGTGAGACACCCCCCTGACTGAAACTCGATCTGTTTGATGTGCGTCCTACAACACCCACTCAGTCTTTGGGCTTTGATAAGCTGCTGCTTCCATCTCCCTCCTGCCTCCTTCCACCGACATTCAGTACTGCCCACACAGGAGAGTGGCTGTCCGAGTGCCAGCAACAATAACCATAAAGCTAAGGACCCATGTCCATCTCCCAAAGTTGGCTCCTTCGTCGCTCATAACGTAGTCCTGGCGGCTCGTTCAAGACCGGTTCCCCCTCACCATGAGGCCTGGAGCACGTGGCCGGGGAAGAACAGGGAAATGGTGGCCTTTTATTTGGGGAAAGGAAGCGACTCCTAGATAGCCCAGGCTAAAGTGCTGTGAAGCCAACCTGGTCCAAGTGTGTGTCAGGTCTGCGATTGGGTCCACTCTCCTCCTATCAGGCTATGGAGCTTGCCTCTTGAGAAGTAGAAGGAAGAGGAGTGCACAGTGTTATAACAGTAGCTGTTGCTACGTGTGTGTGTGTGTGTGTGTCCCTGACTCCCCACAGTGAGAGGTCATAAAGAGATGTATTTCCTGTGTGGAGGGGAACTCCCAGCAGCGCCGCTGATTGCAGCAGCACATTGGTGAGAGGGAGTTCTGCACGCGCTCGTCAGTCTGTTAAAGGGACACGCCTGGGTTAGCCTCAAGGAAGGGGAGAAAGATTTCAGTTCCGTCTTTTCATCCACAAAGTGCTTTCTGGCTCTGCTGCTCATGTGTGTACATTTTGCGGTCTCCGATCGCGGCTTCATTAAGCCTTTATTTTGTCCGCCTTAATCGCAGCCCGCTGCGTCGCTGCCAGCAGCTTCTCTCTGGATTCTGACAAAAGCACTTTAACGTGATTCATTTGCTCAAGCCAGCAAATGAACAGCATTTAGGGTAAAACCACTGTGTTCAGCCCGCGATGGACACAACCGCTCGTCCCTCGGGGAATCCAATGTTTGTTCCTTCTCTTTGATACTTCAATACTGGTTTGGTTAGTCTGTTCAGTTTTTTACTTCAGACTGGGTTATGTTACTCCTCTAGTGCCTGACTCATGAACCTATTGCGCATGAGCCTATCTCTGTTTCTAGGTGAGCCTTGTAAAATTACACCCCCAGGAGAAGAGAGACAATGGTCCGTTCACATCTGAGCAAACACATCGTCATTACATCATTCAGCTGACAGAGGGTGCTAAAATCCTCACTCCCCACTGTAGTAGGTCAAACCCCTCCCCTTAGACCACTCTGCTGAGGCATGGCCATATTTACATCAATAATAAACACAGTCACTGTGCCACAAGCTAATCTGTTTGGCCTAGTCTATATTGTCCCCACACTGCACAGGAAGCATGCTAATAGTGAAGGGGCACCTTTGTAATGCAAATGGCTGTTTCTTGATCGTGAGGCACTATTACAAGATTGTCTGTAGCTGTAACTCGTACACACACACACACACACATACACAGATGCACACACATGCACGTGCCACTCGCACACCAGCCTTCAGCTTTTACAGTGCTTCTTCTGAAACCACACAGTTATACTCTGATGATTATGATGATAATGATGGAAAAGTGATTGGCGCTAATGATCGCACTCACAGGCATTTCTGATGAGCTTACATAGTTGACATACTTGACACACGTGGACTGACTTAGCACGTTTAGGTCCCTCTCATGCTCTCTTTGTCCCTTTCTAGTAGGCTATATTAGGGGTAGGCTTGTTCAGGCTGTTGTTTTGTATTGGCAATTCTGTCACCATTGAAACCACGATAGATATAATTTCCAGTAGAAAGTAGCCAACAAGAATACCTAGTTTTAGGTCTGCTTTCAACCTGATACATGACACCTACATTGACAATGGCGAGTCCCTACAGTAAACATCTCCATTTTGAACCCTGAATGGGAGGCCACAAACCCATAGTTTGTCTGTCTAGGAGGCTACGTGTTGCTTCCATTTCCCTCCGTTCTCACCTGTGGCCCGTGAAAGACTCTCTAGCTCCCCCTGCCAGCGTGTCTGTCACACCACACCCTTGAATGAATCCGTCCCAACAGCACAGAGTCTTAATGTCCTCTCAGACCCCACTCTCATGGTGTCTAACGTCCCCCTGCCCTCTCACACAACCATGACCTTTTAGAATGCTGCAGAGGGATGGGTTTTGTGATGACTCCTTGGGGGAGATTGTGGTCAAACGCCAGAATTATGTGGCTACGTCATGTCTCTTAGCCTTCTTGTCCGGGGCTTTCTGTGTATGTCCATTGGTTTGTTTTTGTGTGCCTGTGTGTACAACTGCGTTCAATGCATGCATGCCGTGTGCTCCCTCCCACAAGAGGAAGTAGTGAGGTGAGGCCAGGGTTTATGGGCTGATAGAGCCTCAAAGGAGCCTCTTGTTTTTCTCCACTTGCAGCGGCAGCTCTTCTGGACTTGTTTTCCATGTCGGTTTGGCATGGTCCGCTTTGACCCTGGCACCAGGGCAGGAAAACATGGCAAGGACCCGGGGGCTTTGAACATCGCGGGGGTGGGGGGGTGGGGGGGGGGGTGGCCTGTAGTTGAGGACCTGTAGTTGAGGAATGGACCTTCATGCTGCTTGGTTAGTGCCCTGCAAGCACCTAGGATCTGAACCATGGCCACTGGTACCAGCTGATTCATTTTGATGACCAGTGTAACAAGAGAGTCCTCCTTTTTTATCATCTTCTGGGTCTGAGGGAGGCCGCCAGCTCCAGCTCTATGTTTTGGGAGGTGAGACGAGTCGAGGCACCAGCGCTGTCCAGGCGGCATGCTGCTCTTAGACGCCTGCTCTCGTAGCCTTCTGTCTCCTCTGGTCCCTGGCCCCCCTCCGCCTTGTCCATCACCCCCAGGTCTGGAGAGGAAGTACCCTGCTGGAGCAGGAGCAGGGCTGATGCTCTGCTGACAGCAGAGGGGTTGAGGGGTGAGGTGGTGGGGGTTGCTTTAAATGCCACGATTGGATCGGAAAGTTCCAGAGTGTGTCAGAATCCGCGGTCGGAAAGTCTGAAGGGGAAAAAGACGATGAGTGAGGGGAACAAGACCCTATTGACAGAGTTCAAGCACGCCCACACACACACACACACACACACACACACACACACACACACACACGCACACACACACACTAAAAACGAAATAACACTGAAAAACGTTTAGGCAGTAATATTCAAACATGAATGTCACTTGCAGTCACTGTCAAACGTTTGAACATCGATAAACACTTCTTTAATAATATAATTAAGAAGATTCCGTTTTTGATGTGATGCAGGAGGTCGTATTTGAATAGGTTTTCTGATGAAAACTATCAAACTAAAACTGTTTTGTCGTTTCAGGATGGCTCCTACCTCGCCGAGTTTCTCCTGGAGAAAGGCTACGAGGTGAGAGATACACAAACACCCCACCAGGACACACAACCTCCCCATGGCTTCTCACAAACACACACACACACACACACACACACACACACACACACACACACACACATAGAAGCACACACCCCAATGATCTGATATGCACACTTGCATACCCCCAAAGTCAACGTGCCAACTTACTTGAACTTGACACACACACACACACACACACACACACACACACACACACACACACACACACACACACACACACACACACACACACAGGCACAGGCCGACATTCCCTAGATAAGGACCATCCAGCGACGCTGAGTGATCTCATAATGTTGAAGTCAGCCTTTGACTCACACTTCACTCTGACCCCCGGGTGACCCTGGGCCTGTTGACCCTTGGCCTTTCACACCATGGACAGACCCTTAATGAGGAAATGGCTGTTATCGTACGGCCATGAGAGTGAGGTCACTCTCGTTTCACCTGCTCCACGCTGTGTATTCAGGCACAGCAAGTCAACATGGCTGCTTCAAGCCCGTTTCAACCTGTGTTTAATAAGGTGCTGCTGACCCGACAGGACTACATCAGGCTCCTGTGGTGTTTACACACGTGCTCATGTCACACACATGATTGTATGCACACACTTACTGCAAAATGTCAACATACAATATGCACACTTGACCCCTCCGCTGCTTACTTAGTGTAGGTAACAGATGTCATTGCTGTGTGCTGTGAGTAGTACTGTATTTCCTCTAGTCTCCTCCCCCCAGCCAGACCTCTAACGACCAGCTCATGTGCTGCCATAGAGACCGCGGAGAGGAAGTGCCACCAGGCACAGGAAGTGGCTCTGCTCCAAGCCGGGGCCTCTGATTGGGGACCATGAAAGATGGGGCGTAGAGGCAAGCAGGAAGTGTAGAGTGAATAAAGGAAGTGAGGTCAGGGCACAGCGTCCTCCCAGAAAGGCCCTCTCCCAGATCAGCTCCTGTTATCTCCTCCACACACCACTTCCTCCCCACACCTCCCCATCCAGCGCAGGTTACAGATCGCATCAGGCTTATTGGAAATGGATGGAAGAGGGAATGTTAATAGAAGTCTTGAAGGGTATTCTGCTCAACAAAGCACTGACTCACTCCCCTCGCACAATATGTTTACCGCAACGCGTCCATTAGCAGTACAACCACGCTCATTCATTGTGATGTGCCCCAGGTCCATGGCATTCTGCGCAGGTCCAGCTCCTTCAACACAGGCCGCATTGAGCACCTCTATGGAAACCCCCAGACCCACACTGAAGGAAGTGAGTACAGCGCCACACAAGACTTTTGTTTTCCACAGATTTGTTAGCCCAGTAGTGTTTTTATTCCATTATAATTCTAAGACATCTTTATTTTTTTTTTTACATATTTCAAACTCTAGCCGATTGACGTTAAGTTTTATTGCTGACGTTATTGTCTAGATAAATCCAATGTTTGTTTCTTAATAACTTGCCTGACTCATTACAGGAGTTGGAGCTGAGCGTGGCTGTAAGTTTGACTGTACCTTTATTCAGAGCTGGCCTGCAGTACTGAGGCCTGGGCTAGCTCTACATTTGACTCTGGAGTAGTGCTGGTGACAGGGCAGCAATCAGCTTTTCCGAATATGACTCTCTTGGTTCTGGTTTCTGGTGTTTACCGTGGTTTTCTGGTTAAATTGCTAAAAGATTGGCAAAAAAATGAAACAACAAGAAAACTCTTGCTTCTACACGAGAACCGCGTAAACTTCAGAAACCAGCCTTCAAAGTAAACGTGTGTTGTGGTGGAAGGGTTCAATGTCTGCTTTGAACAAACTCTCACGCCGTTCCCTTTCTCAACACTCAGACAGAGTGCTGTGATTTCTTCCCACTGAGCTGAAGTAATGTCTGCCATTGTTAAAAAAAACGAATCACATCTATCTCTCTGATTGTGCATTTGTCATTTGACACTATGACTGCAAAACGTTACATGATTACAGATAATAGTATGGTTAATAAATCACGGTAATAGATTAATTCAATGTGATTTAATTGCAATCAAAGCATTTCCCCTTAATATCAGGAACAGGAAAGAAAACATCAAAATAGAGGACTGACTTAGGACTGATTAAAATGTTTCAGTAACCTAAAGTTTAATTTATTAGAGCAGACAGGTTCCATTGGGTTATGCTGTCAATGGGGTTTTTAACTTGTAGGTGCTTTCCAAAAATAAGGAAACAAAGGCTCAATAGACACTTAAGAATATCTACACTACAATTACTACAAGAACAGTTAGCAAGAACTCGGCAGATCATTCTCACTATTTTATTTTTTCTCTAAACCTAGTCAAGTAGATCAGCTGCAGTAGATGTTGGATAAGGTGCTGGGATACTTTCGGTTGAACTCTGCTGATTTGACTGGGGGACGTTTTCCCACTCGTGCAGTCCGCATAAATCTAATTTGTTTTGCGTGCGTGTTTGTTTGCGTGCCCCTGTGCCTCCCTTCCCTCTCAGACATGAAGCTGCACTATGGAGACCTGACGGACAGCACGTGCCTGGTGAAGATCATCAACCAGGTGAAGCCCACGGAGATCTACAACCTGGGAGCCCAGAGTCACGTCAAGGTACCCCGGCACGCTGCCACACACACACTCCCTACACTCACCACCACTCACCCCACTACCAACTGTGTAGCTTTTAGGGGGCTTTAGCCAAGGTTTGTATCGACTTGCCTGTGTAAGTGGGAGAAAACAAAGGCAGGCTCAAATTGTAACTGAGCAGTGGGACGAGGGACGGTTCATCTGGACAGGATATCGGCGCTGATGGGACAGGACGTAGCCGTCCGGGGCCACGTCTGTCTGTGTGTGCCACAGTGTCCCTATTGTCTGAAGACTCCACACTGATCCCAGGGGATCCAATCGCAACGCCTCCGTCTCCTGCCTCGGCAGACCGGGACTGAACACACACACACACTCACACACACACACGTCACTGCGGTTCGTGTTGCCTTTGAACGGGACTTTAGCCAAGAGTACAGAGGTTGAGAAGTACTGGTTTTTGCGAAGTCATTTATCTGGTCTTGGTTTGTAACCAGTAAGAAAAGATGTATCCCTGACGTTAAATATACGTTCTCATACTGTCAGACTATGATGTGATATTTGTCACCAAGGTTCTGTTACATACCCATGTTAGAAGTTTTATGGGTTTTGTGGATGAGTAAGACAAATGGTGATTCTCCTCTGTCTCCCACTTTCCTCTCCACATCCTCTGTGGTCAGAGGAGGCCATGACTGCTGTCAACCTCCCACACAGAGGCTCATCTCTGGGCCACACACACACGCTCGCACACAGAGACAGTAAAAATCTGTGTGGCGTATTTTTAGTTTTTCTTTTGATCACGCGTTTCTGCACCAATAAACCCAGGATACGTGTCGCTACCAGCCGGGCTGAGGGCTTACCGGCAGAGGTAGGGACGTTTCCACTCATTCACACACAGACACCCTACTGCTACAGAGGAAAAGATCGGTCACAAGCTCTTCACGGCATCCCCCTTCTCTCCCAGGCCCCTTCCTCTGCCTCGCTCTGAGGCTCCTTCCCTGCTTCCAGGGCTTATTACTCAGAAGTGAGCGGCAAACATGTGTATGTGTGTGTGTTTGGTTTGTGTGGGTGCTCGTTTCCGCCGCTGAGAGTCAGCGCGGAGAGCAGTGAGAGTATGCAGGGGTGGAGTGTTCAGGGAATAGAGGAGCAGACACCAGAGGGCTCGGGAAACAGCTACGCCCTCTGAGAAACTCGCACAAAGCACACTGAGCAGGGTCACACTAACATTTCAGCTGGCCTCTTTTCTCCTCTGTCACTGTTGCGGTGGGGAAATGTTTGTTTTTTAAGTTGTATGTTCCCTAAAGCCGACTTTAGGCCATTTTATTGTTCTTGTCAACGGTCAGGTCATGAAGTATTTATACATTTATATGGAAACCACCCTTTTTAACTATGCATGAGCGCTGTGACTGAACGTACCTACGACGGGCTGAAGGGGACGTGTGAAAGCGTATGACCAGGAGGAGAACATGTCTGATTGTCCCATAGAAGACATATTAAAAGCCCTTCAGAGGCCACTCTCTCTCTCTCTCTCTCTCTCTCTCTCTCTCTGTCTCTCTCTCTCTCTCTGTCTCTCTCTCTCTCTCTCTCTCTCTCTAACAGCCAGTCGCTCAGGTGTGACACACACTCTCTCTCTCTCTACCTGCAGCTGTCACACCAGCCAGGCGCTTAGGTGTGACATCGAAATAAGGCAGAGAGGCTGGGCTCAATAGAGGAGGTGAATTATTAAAGCCGTCTCCCATGGCGGGGAAAAAGACAGGTGGGAGGCTGACGGGCGGCGAGAGAGAGGGATAGAGAGCCGAGACGGAGAGCGCACGGAGGCGAGGGAGCTGGACAAAGAGAAGAAGGGACAGACCGTGTCTGTCAGCGAGGGGGAGGTTTCCTCTGCGTGGGTGTGGACGAGTCAGCCGGGACAGAACCACGTGTGGTGTTCTGAGACGGGGGTTTCATAGTCCTCCTAAGGGCCTCCAACCCCCCTCCCCCATCCCTTCCTTCTCCCACCAGCCTTCGTCCTTCTTCCTGCGTCTTCATCCTCTGTTTCCTGTCCTCTTTGATCCCCGGGTCCCGTCCCACGTCTGCCCCTGTGGTAGCTCTGCTGCTGTAGCTCTGCTGTGAGTGGACAGTTCCTGCTAAGTTCTGTAGGATCTGTTCTTAGAGAGTTTGTGTGTGTGTGTGTGTGTGTGTGTGTAGGGCTACTGCAGCCTATGATTGCGTAAATATTGAAAGAGGGACACTGTCACCATTACAGTACACAGGGGTGTTTGGCCTGGGATTTGTTTCAGACAATGCCAAATGAAAGCTGGTGTAGGGTGAGGACGTCACCTTCGCTTTGCGTAGACAGTCAAAGCTTCGCTCTGCTTTCTCTTCAGAAACAGGTCATGTGTGGCAGGATTCCATGTTACTGTTACAAGTCCTGTTCTGGTTCCTCGTGCTCTTGTGGAGTCAGCTTCATTGAGATGTGGAGTCCTACTCCCCAGATCCAGGCCAGTCTAAAACGGTCTTCCAAGTCTTCCCCCTCCAAACCCCCCAGATCAGCCAGAGACTGAGGCTGTGGCCCGAGGCGTCCCGTGTGATCTTACAGGCTACTTCAGACAGAGAGATCACTAGCTGTAAATGATGAGTGGGCTCTCCTTAACAGCCCATTGGCTAGGTTTACCCGCTCTTGATTGGTGTTTACTTTACCGCCATCCAATCAGGCCTCGGTAGCACGCTCGCAGGGCCGCGTGTGTATCGCACCGGTTTAAATACTCCTCCGGAATCACATTAGCACATTCCCCAGTGAAGTGTGTGCTTTCCGTCTCCAGTAACTCGTTTGGTGAGTGTGTGTTAACGTGCATTTTTTTTGCAGACGTGAAATCTTCATCATGCCTAATGCAAAGGTTTTCCCCACAGTATCCACACCCCCTTCTTATTGAATGAGCATAAACATCCATGTGTGGGTTTGTGTTGGTGGCCTGGTGTGGTGCCCACCCCCGCTCCTTGGGCTGGCTAGCTCCTTGGGGCTTGTTTTGAAAGGTTACGGTTTCATAGAACTCAGGGCTGGATAAGAGGAGGCCGAAGCTGAACTTTCTGTTAAGAATGGGTCGCTCTGTGCCAACAGTAACAAGGCTGCTCTTTTGCTGGTCCGGGGTTGGTGAAGAACATGTTTTGTGGTACTATACTGTACTGTATGGTTGGTCAAATTTGCTGTACTCCAGCTGCAGCAGAAATGCTTTTTTTGACGTTGCAATCCTGTACAACATTAGGCATGAAAGGTTTTGTTCCAAAATGTACATGCTCATATGAAAACAAGACTTGTGTTTGTTAGTATATTTTACAGATCAATTATTTTCTTCCAAAAATCAAGATACTTTTGATTGATTAACTTTTACATTTAAAAATAATAATTCATATTATAATAAATGTTTTTTGATGACTAAACCCCTTCATATAGTAAAAATTGCAAGCCTAAAAAAACATATACATAATCAAACCTGCACATAAACATTTATTGTATTTCTAATTCTATCAATTCTATCAATTTCACATTCTGCCTCTTAAAAGCGGTATGGCAAATAGAAAAGTGGAGTTCCACCTATTGCAAATAGATGGCAGCAGTGAGCCACTGGGACTAAATCCCTTGACACTTGCATTAAGCACTGTAGCGTGTTTGTGTGTGTGTAGATACAAATCTATATCTATCCACATACACTTTTTGTATCTATAAATAGATAGGCATTTTTTTATTGGGGTTGTATTCATGGTTATTAAGTTAAATTAAATTAAATTAAATT
>JAPMUY010009922.1:87500-89396 GCA_026901105.3 Galaxias olidus
AGACGCTGGCGTCTTATGAGATTAATGTGTTTCTGCCTTGGCGGAACCATCCATCATCAGCCGTCGTGTCAGTGGGACAGGCTGGGACAGCGGACCAACCTGAATGACAACAGGTCATTGGGATGAGTGACAGTGTTCCACTGCTAGCTGCAGCATGTCAACCGTGCCTGATGTTTTTGTGGCTTCTACTGCTGTGTTTCATGAACACGGACATGTCGTTCTTTAGTAACTAGTTCATGCCTTGTTTATTAACGGAGGGACGTTTTTTTTGTGTCTTTAAGGGGAATAGGCTCAACACCGTGCTTTTCTTAGTTACCCTGACAGTCTGGAGCAGCAAAACAAGGAGCTGAGGAATGGGGTTTGGATGTAGAAACATCGGAGTTGTTTTCTTAAGCACAACCACATGGCAGGTCCCCTCCGAGGCCTGTTCAAGGCTTTTAAAAGGGCCCTCTTAGCTCTTAGTGGATAGGGCGTCTCCGAGACATGCCTTAACTGAGGTTGGTGACCCAGAGGTGGTGTGTGTGAGCTTGTCTGTGAAGGGGTAAAATGGGGTTGTGTGGGCGTGTGTGTGTGTGTGTGTGTGTGTGTGTGTGTGTGTGTGTGTGTGTTACAGAGAACAGAGCACGATTAGTCAGGATATAATCTGTGCTGTCGGTCCCTGTGTGCAGTGTAGACCAACTGCAAAGCAAACACACACTGTTTACTTAACACACTTTTCACTGATACACACACATGTTCACTGATACACACATGTAGAATACACACATGCACAAATTGATTACTGTGTGTGTGTGTGTGTGTGTGTGTGTGTGTGTGTGTGTGTGTGTGTGTGTGTGTGTGTGTGTGTGTGTGTGTGTGTGTGTGTGTGTGTGTGTGTGTGTGTGTGTGTATGAGCGTGCGCTCATCTGTCCCTCTGCTGTAGGTTAACCCATCACATACACAGGGTGTGGGCTGAGTGGTAAAGGATGAGGACCGTGGCTTGTGACGTTCCCAAACGCTCCGCCAACATTCCTTCCCACCAATTATGAGGACAACTAGGGGGAAAAGCCATAGATACACAAACACTGGTCTGGAGCACACACATTTCCCCCTAACTGGCCAGGAGCTCACTCTGACAGCGATGGCCAACACACACACACACACACACGCACACATACACACACACACACACACACACACACACACACACACACACACCATCCCTGGGGTTAGTCGTGAGGTAAAACTGTCTTGCATGTGGACTAAAGGCCTGGCTAAGCTTGGTATTTATTTACCCATGGGGCGACACAGGCCAACCCACTGTCCATAAACAACAAGAGTGTTTGTCTGCAATGATGCATATTATGATAAAAACTAAACTGTATGGATCGGTGTTATTTGTTACTGTGTTAAATGAAGTCGGGTTGCTGATCACCTCAGGGCCCTTATCATGACCCACTCCACTGTCAGTACCCAACGCTGTCGGTATGTGTACACCCAAACAATGACGTGAGTTCAGATGATACTGGCACACACACACACACACACACACACACACACACACACACTGACACACACACACACACACACACAAACAAACAACTAAGTCACTATTTTCTGGCTGTTGTCCCACGTATCTTCTGTGAGAATTGACATGTGTGCTGCGCTCTTTCAGCGAACAAACCCATACTTTTCTGTTGATTAGCTCATTCACAAGCCACTTGATTCAAACAATGGTTACTCTGTGTTGTGTCTGTGTGTTGTGTGTGTGTGTGTGTGTGTGTGTGTGTGTGTGTGTGTGTGTGTGTATGTGTGTGTGTGTGTGTGTGTGTGTGTGTGTGTGTGTGTGTGTGTGTGTGTGTGTGTGTGTGTGTGTGTGCGCGCGCGCACTGGAGGAGCCCGAGGTGTCTGACAGAG
>JAPMUY010009924.1:0-89077 GCA_026901105.3 Galaxias olidus
TTGCTGACAAAGTTAATGTTTATATATGCAAACATTTATAATAACGCAAATCAAGTCAATATCTGTAGGGGAATTCGTATTACTACTTTTTGATGTGTAAAGGTATTTAATAAATGCTGTATCAATATTTATAGATGATTAATTAATTCATAAATTAATATTATAGTCGATCAACTTTATTAATAGTAATATTAAATAATAAAGGGGGCACCACCCAACGACTTTAGCTTATTGCATGGCTTGATGGGAAACCAGGTCTAATCTTTGTATTAACTTTATTAAATTAATATTAGTTCAATATGTACGAAAGTACAAGTATGAAAGTTATACGTTTCAGTCTCAATTCTGAAGTAGTGAATTCTAGTAGTGTGAATGGATGAATCATATACAAAAGGAAACAGGAGTTTAAACAAACAATGACATTTATTTCTGATTATAGGCAAGCTATGTACAGATATACCATCAATAAATGATAGTGATCTAGGAGTGTTAGCAGGTCAGGTATGAAACGTTGGTATGGATCTCTAAACAATGCAGTATGAGGAAGCTAATTGCTGTAAGCTAAGCACCAAATGCAATGTATTAAGATAGCGGAAGTTACTCTGTGACGAGGGAGGGGGAATTCAAAGTCCGTTGATGGTTTAATGAGCAAAGATTGTGCAGTTCTTATTAGCAGATATTCTTAAGTTCTTGATGGAAAGCGGCTTTGTGAAACAGACCGCGTGGTTGAATATGTTGCACAATCATTTTGATCTTGACAGGGATGACCTTTCCCTCTTCAAGATATGTTAATCGCAAAGTTCTGTTCTGTTGTGTCTGCTTTTATCAAACGGTCAAAGAGGGTGTGTCCCTTGACACAGGTTTGGGGCAGGTAGATAGGTGACCACATGGAATTTATAGAGCTTTGACTAAATTCATGTATATCTATAATCAAACTTGTAACTGTTCTATAAAGTTATACAAAGTCTTTGTCTACTTGTTACGAATGTTTTAGTATCAAACAATGTTTATACTAGCTGTAGAACAATTATCTTCTAAAAATAAAACAATTATACATTTCAGGAAATTCACGTTTTTACAAACATAATATTATACTTCAATTTTCCTCATTGTCAATGTCCTTGTTCGATTATTGTTTAGTTATTCCTTTTATCAACCAATCTCTTAGTCCTTGGAAGATTCAGATTTGGTTGTTAGGACAGATAAATTGTCTCTCTAGTAGAATCATCTCCATTGAAAGAGATGATGAAATCATCTCCATCTTCAAAGGAGGCAACCCCCCTCCTTTCCTGGCATTCCAGGGGGTCCTCTGTCCAGACCCAAAAGGTATTGTTAAAGTTTAATGACCTTGTTCTCATGCAGAAAAGCCAAAAGCCAGGCCTTGTTATCTGATCAAGATAACTGTCTCTGTCTCTCTGTTCTGGAGAGCATTTCACAGCTTCAAGAACCAAATGGGCAGGGGGTTTTGGACGTGTGAAGTTGATTCTCTTACATATCAAACGTAGGTTATATAAAAATACATTTTGTTTATATAGCTCTTTTCTAAAACCCAAAGATGCTTCTCAAAAACAGCAAAAATGGCAAAAAGCAATGGCAGAAACAGCAAACAAGGTGAGATTTAAAATCCATGAAATATATAATTATAAGAAGTTCTCCCCATTCATTTTGAGCAACGAGACTGCGATGCACATGTGGATTCTGCCATAGAACACTACCTGCAGGTGAGGCAAAGTATTGGCAGAGCATGTCTCGGATGCGCATGGCGTCAGTAGACCCACGGTTGCCTCGTAGTGGCCTGAAATTGGACACCGTCCTCCTCCTCTTTCACGTTGATCCCTGTGTCGTGCAGGTCCCCATCACCAGGATGTATATAATTGCACAGTACACAAGTGGCCTTGATTACTCTGTCAACTGTGCTCCAGAGAAGCAGTATCCTTCCGTGATATAATCTCCAGCGCTGGCTCAAGACAAATGCTTTTTATGCAAGTGGCATTGATTACTCTGTCATCTGTGCTCCGCTTAAGTGGGCGGCATCCTTCGGTGATATAATCTCCAGCACTGGCTCTGGATACCAAATGCATTTTCATAGATGTTTCGCACTCTGGACATATGGTAGTTGAAGACTTCCTGAGTTTGGTTTGAGGAGGTAGGTTTTCAGGGGAAACTACAATAGCATGTGGCAATTTGCCTAACTTTGGCGCAGGTGGCAATGTAGCTGGTGGTGGCACGTTGAGGGCGTTCGCGGCAAGGACCCTCCCAAGTGAAGATTTGGTTAAAATCCCCCCATCGCTGTTGCTGCCATATGCACCCATGCCGACAGCTAGGAACTTGTAGTCCGCATCCACAAGGGCAAGCAAAATGGCAGAGAAAGTTCCCATATAATTTTGGAAGGCTGAGCCTGAGCACAATGATTTCTGAATTACCACATGCTTACCATCCAGCGTACCCAGACAATTTGGAAAGTTCCACCTCTCCTGGAACGTATGAGTGGTGTTCCTCCAAATGTCTTCCATGGGCACCGGCATGTTGTCTGCTTTCAGATGCTCCCAGATGTTCTTGCAGGTGTCCTTGACAATACGTTCAAAGTCACTTAAATCACCTTTTTTCCCCATTCTGATGCTCTGTTTGAACTTCATCAGGTCGTATTGACCATGTCTACATGCCTAAATGCAGAGTTGCTGCCATGTGATTGGCTGAACAGGTGTACCTAATAAAGTGGCCAGTGAGTGTATAAGACGCTTGCTATGTGTATGCCAGATAAATGCGCTAAAGCCTAAAGGATAATATTTTTATTTGGAATTTGGGAGAAATGTCAGTAATTTAACAAAAATATTTAATTTTACTTACATACCTATTAATAGTAAAACCAGAGGAACTGATTTTACAGTGGTCTCTAATTTTTTCCAGAGCTGTATCTGTTTCACAATAAAATGTTCAAGATATCATTTTCTCTAAAGGTTGGGTTTTAAACCATATAGACCATATGATACTACTACACTACTTGTTGAACAATTTAATAAGAGCGACTTACAATGTAGTTACCTAATTAAATCAAAGATAACCTCAAACAAACGTCAGAGGATCTTTGGGCTGGCGTATGAGAATTAAATTAACAGTTTGACAATATAAACAAGGTTAAATCATTTTACACTTCAATTTTTCTGTTGACCTTTTGGTAATTAAACTTTAATGTTGGCTAAGACCCTGAATTGCTGCTTTCAATTTGAATTGCAGCACACTCACCCCCCCCTCCCTAGTTAATCTAGTTCGTCTCTCTTTCTGTTCCTTCACAACCCAGATCCTGTGCATGTCTAAAGAGGATTTAGAAGAGTTCCGGGAGAACAAGAGTTGGGAGGAGTTAGATGATGATGATGATGAAGAGATGATGGCGCAAGCACTGTCCAACCAGGGTCTCCCAAATCTTCCAGTATCGTGGCAGTGTCTGATTCGTGCAGCAGCCAAATTCACGTTGGCGGCATTTTCTGAGGGATTGGAGGAAGACCGGGCATTACTGGGGGATAAGAATGCGCTGTCAAAACTAAATAGTAGACAACTCTGGGCGCTGCAAGTGCGCTATGGACAGAAAAGTATCCTACACAAACTGGTGGAGCTTACCACGTTCGTTTGAAATGTATTAAGTCTGCATTATAATACCAGTGCAGAAACCAATAAATTATGAGGGATATTGCTGAGAAATAAGTATTTCATCCATTCGGCTACCGGTTGCTCCATAGAAAATTGTTCAAATAAAAGCCTTTGTGCTGCTGGAGAGCATGCCATTACAAGATGTTCAGTCACTATTCCATATCAAATCATTAAAACTGTTCCTCCACCACCTTTGGAAGGGGGATTATGAATATTGTTCCCCGGAATTGAATTGTTGAACGGCTGTTGCAAATATAATGGAGTATAAAAGAAAACCAATATGCTAATCTAAATTGTACTTCCATTCAATAAACTTGTTTAAAACCGATGAGTTTTTATGACCAAACTGAGTAGTGGTGCATTCAGATTTAATCCAGTTTCAGAGCAAATAAGAAAAATTCTATTTGGACAGTTTTGTGCTCATTTATTAAGCCAATCACATTTTGTACTAAAATGTGTAGGACAGTCATCAACCCTACTGAAATATGAGGGAAAACCCCGAAAAAGTCACTCCTTGGTTGTGGGCAATAAGTGGCACAAAGGTATTGCGATCCATGTGGCAAACCGCTTAATTTTTTTTGCCCAACCAGACCACACCCACTAAAATAAAGGAGTAAACATGGTTCAATTAAACTTAGACCAAACAGTGCAGTCGTAACACTTGACTTTCTTTTGAACGTTTCTGTAAAGAACCGTTTTTGATGAGATTATTTAGTGGCCAGCTAGTATGCCACTTCATTGGTGACAGCAGTAATAGTATTTTCATCTGCCTGAACAATTCTGCTTTTGAACTGAATTAGTAATCCTACCAACCAATTTCTCAACAGAATTACAATTTGTACTAGGTTTCTTGTCAAAATAAATAAGGCATGCAGATGCAGTTCAATTGTTTAATGTGTTAACTACAGTATGCATACGTACAGGAAATAAGTAGCAAGAACTAAAGGCAACTAGAAAGGACTACAAAATACAACACACGGACCAATACATTTACAAAACATTCAAAATCCTTACAAAATGGGCTGTATTGGTCCTTCTTCTGTTGTTCTGCGATTTGGATCTTTGTACAAATTTTAAGACGGGATATTCACCATCTTAAATTTTTGACAAGTGCCGGGGAGTCTTCTGAGCCACAGTTTAAAATGGATAGACCATCAACACTCCTCCCACCACCACACCACACACAAATCAAAGTGGATCCCCAAAGAGACAAAAGCTAGACATTCTTTCCATATATATATATAAAAAAAAAAAAAGAAAGGCCAATTTCCTTTATCATTAAGCCTCCAAACAACAAAAAATGCCTGTCATGAAAAAAACAAATCTGCTGGGGGGAGACAAACCGGGGACTTTGGTAGCGAGTTTGTTTTACATGTTACATTTAAATTTTTTGCTGAATGTCTCGTCTCCTTTAAGTAGCTCATTTATCTCCCTTTTTTATATTTACATCAAAGCATCAAACACATATTAAACAGCATGTCCAAACAACATTTCCATATTTGTATTCAGGTCAAAGAAAATAACCAAACTAATAAATCCATTTGTAAGAGTCCTTTTCATTTAGCGTTGCCAGTTTGTCCAGTGCTAACAGTAAAGAGGGAGCAAAAGGGGTTGTTTGAGGGACAGAGAAGGGGCTCCAAGCTTCACTCTTGTATGCCTCAGGCTGCCAGTGAGGAAGCTAGATTAGCTGGTACTCGTGCCCTCCATCACCTGCTGAGCCTGCTTCTGGCCCATGCAACATTGGGCAACCGACTGGAAAAGCCTGGAAGAGGAATACATAGAAAATGGTTTAGAGCAGCGGTTCTGAAACTATTACAACCAACCTACCTACCTACCAATGTTTTTAGATGACAAAGCTTGTGACTCCATAGAAACATACTCATGGTTAACAATGCCCTGCAAACGCAGTTCAAGTTTGCCTAATACCTAAACCTATAGAATGACGGCAGATGTTTACCCTACATTTAAAGTACATACCATATGCCTGTTATGATAATTTACAGTCAGCCAAAATGCAAACAGGCCATAAACCATAAGCCTATAACGCGACTTTCTAGGAAATAATCTCTTGAAGTGATTGTTGTGTCACAGTCCCATTTGAAAGGACCAGCATTCCAACAACAAAACCCCTGGGGGCGGGGTTCATACAGACTTTGACCATTCAAACTCTTTCCACCCAAAGTCTTTCAAGCACTAAGTTTATATTTTTATACATATACACACATACCACAACTAGAATATCGCCGAAAGGTGAGGAGTTTGCATCTCTGATATATATATATATATAATATACACTGCTCTGAAAAATTAAGGGAACACTCACTCAACACCCAGTCAATTAAACTTCTGGGATATCAACCTGTCCAGTTTGGAAGCATAGGTGATTGTGCATCGAATTCACCTGTTTTGTTGCCAATGAAAGCGACAACAGGTGGACAGGAGAGGCAAAAGCAAGACAACCCCCAAAAAGGGAATGGTTTTGCAGGTGGTGGCCACAGACCATTTCTCTCTCCTGATCCTTCCTGACTGAGTTTACTCAAGTTTTGCATTTTGCTAGTGCTCTTGTCACTCCTGGTGGCATGAGGCGATACCTGCAGCCCATTCAGGTTGCACAGGTATTCCAGCTCCTCCAGGACGGCACATCTATACATGCCGTCACAAGATGGTTTGCTCTATCTCCCAGCACAGTCTCCAGAGTGTGGAGGAGATACCAGAAGACGGACCATTACACAAGAAGAGCTGGACAGGGCCGTAGAAGGACAACAACCCAGCAGCAGGACCGGTATCCTTTGTGCGAGTAAGAACAGGAGGAGCACTGCCAGAGCCCTACAAAATTACCTCAAGCAGGCTACTTACGTGCATGTTTCTGACTAAACTGTCAGAAACAGACTTCATGAGGGTGGCATGAGGGTGGCATGAGGGCCCGACATCTTCTAGTGGGACCTCTGCTCACAGCCCAGCACCATGCAGCTCGATTGGCATTTGCCAGAGAACACCAGAAGTGGCAGCTTCGCCATCGGTGCCCCGTTCTCTTCACAGATGAGAGCAGGTTAACACTGAGCACGTGACAGACGTGAAAGAGTCTGGAGATGCCGTGGCGAACGTTATGCTACCTGCAACATCATCCAGCATGACCGGTCCGGTGGTAGCCTAAACCTATGGTGTCACACAAACCTCAACCTCCTCAGTGTCCAGACAAATAAATGGTAAGCTTATGAAAAATGTATGTAGCAAGGTCTTCAGAGCCATTTTTTTATTTTTATTTGACAGAACACACTACATCGTAATATGTTTCGTAAAAAATCTGATTTAAATTTGAATTGGCTCAGTCTTAGACATGCGTGAGGAGTGCTTCTGAAGTACTAACAATGTTGCCGCTAACTAATACTGTCCAAAATGAGAAGGAAACAAACGTCGGAAAATTTACAATGAAAACAGACAATTTAATCCTAAATAATAATAATTCATTTTATTTCGTTTTTAGCGCTTTGAGACTCAAAGCGCTTTACACAAATTGGTCGCCAATTAATTACACCGAACGAACAAAGAATGGACCGACAGCTATCAAACACAACACTGTCTGAATGAGTAAAAGGACAGACAATTTTGCTTTTAATTTACCATCACATAATTTGCCAAACTACTGCCTGCAAGGTAGAAAATGTGAGGTGCCACTTTGCTACCAGACAGGAATTCAGTGTTGAAGCCACCATATTTCGTCAGAGCCCCAAAATGTCAAATTGAAAGCCTGAAGTCGTCTTATGCTACCATAACTATTCTCAAAACTACATCCCAGGAAAAGGCCATCGCTGGTGGGTACATGAATGAGTAACTCACATCACAAATATTTGATCATGCAACCCCTTAGAATATTTAAATATTGTAGTAGCCATCACTAATGTTACGTTTTTTGTAACTAGAAGGCATCTCTTAATAAAAAAACTTTTATTAAAACTTTATTAAAACTATAAAAACTTTATTAAAAAAGACAATATAAAATAAGTGCAGGACCTGTCCTTGAGCCCCTCCCAACTAGGAATGGGCACGATTATTAGAATATTAGATTATTCGAAATGATGTGGGTATTCGAATATAGCTTCAGTTATTTATGTTTTTGCCTAAAGTTAATTTAAATATTATTCATTAGCGGTTTTGATTACATACTGTTTATAAAGTGTACACCAATGCCATTGAAATATGTAAAAAGTAGAAAGAAAAAGCACAATTTCAATGCATTAGATACATTTTCCATGCTTTCCACATCAAGTGGTTTAAACTTGCAGGCAGCGCGCCAACTGAAGGTACGAGAGCGCTCTATGCTAGTGTGCTGGATCACCAATACAAACACATGCACTTTATAGCGCCGACTATTTGCTCAGAGTTTAAAGAAAATCTGTCCAAATGGAAAAAAATTGGAAAAGGAATATGTTTATTTAGCGAAGGCCAGATCACGAAAGCCCTTCAGGATACCATACAAGTGCGCTATAGCGCAAAATAAAATAAATAAATGAATAAAATATATATGTGTTTTTTTTCTCTCCATATAATCTTTTTATTTCGGTTAACCAAAATATTTTTGATCGAATATTCGAATAGTGATATGGCCTAAAATGCCCATCCCTAGGCCCAACCCCAATTGCTTATTTTACACCCCTTGGCCCTAGCCCTTAGCCCTAACCCTCCGTTTTGCGCGTTCACGCGTAGGGCTAGTCTTAGCCCTAATACTCGATGACAAGGGAATTGGGACAAGGGGAAGGGCCCTCGAAACGGAGATTTTCCAAAGGCACACTTGAAACCGAGGGTTATAAGAAATCTCCCACAGTGCTTTGCGATACATCGACAAAGATGGCAAACGCTTCATTGCTAAAAAAAGAACCACAAATCCAAGTATTTTTTTTGTCAATAGTGACTTCAAAATTATGATAACTACTGTATTAGTTTAATGCAGTTTCAATGTATTAGACCTTTTAACAAACAAAAAACTGCGAGTAATTCAGTAATAGTAGGCATTCCCGAGCTAGCTGTTGAACTATCCCTTGGCGTATACAATGTTAGCTAAAATTGTTAAAAGGGATTGTTCAACGTTTCGTAAAATCACGTGTTGCTGCTAGTCAGTATCATAACAAGGATATTGATCATCGCGTCTAAGTACAATGAGATATTTAGGAAAGATAGTAGTAGCCTAGCTTGGCAACAATGGCTGTGCGCCAGTAGATGGACCTGCTAGCATGCCCCCGTTAGTGTTATTTTATTTACATGCTGTGTCTTCATGCTGTGCCCTTCATTTCCTACGTGCAGGAATGAAAATGTATAGCGAGACGTTGTTATAGTTGCTAGCATGTTCTACTGTCTATATAGTTAATAGTAATTGCAAGCAATAGCATAGATGTATTTCATATGTGACCAATGTTACAAGATTTCCTATGTCCACCATTACAGGGACTCCTGCGCAAACCAGACTGGTTATTCAGTTCAGATCTGAAAACAAACAGCGTTTTCTGAAATCTGAAAGTGCAGCCAAACCACTTTGGGAGTGAGTAATTGTTTGACTTGACTCTTTTCTTTACTTGTTCTGATTTTGTTCATTCTATTAACATTGCCCTTCATTTTTTGTTATGATACAGGACATTGTTTAAAGAACTGGATCTGGAGGGCAAGATCAGTCCCCAACAAGTCTCAAAAAAGTGGGAAAACCTGAAAACAAATAAAATAAGGTAACCATAGAGCAATGTGGTTCTAACAGGAAATGCAAAGCAGTTCATGTGACCACATATAATCTTTAAAAAAATGTCTCAACATAGTTACTCATAGGCTACTGAAAAGCCCCACCTACAAGCATTATATATTATTATTGTCATTACTTGTAATATTGAGTTATAACTGTGTGTGTGTGCTTATTACAGGACCTGAAAACTCCCAAAACAGGGTCGGGGACAGATGGCAGGGAAGCCACAGCTGCTACCCGACAGTTTTTTTTTGAAGACATGCATGAGGTGTTGGGTGCCAGGCCTATAAATGACCCTGCAGTTGTGGTGGCATCTTTTAGCCCTGAACCCACATCAGTGCTTATGGTAAGGGTTTTAAAGATTGGCAACATCACATTTACCGAGTGATGAAATATTACTTTTGTTTAAATGCTGTTTCCTGGGACTGATTACAGATCTTTTTATATGAGCATGGATACATGGTTAATCAATATGATGTTGTAATTGACAAACCAGTGTGATTTATTTTCTTTTGCAGAATTCTATTGTGAACAGTTGTATAATGTATGTGGCCATATCACCCAATTCTGGCATATAATTAATTCTCATTTGTTTTGTTGTCTTTCAGTAGATTGTTGAGCCATCAAATACTCCTATCAGCTTCGAGCCCCTCCACCTCATGCACAGCTTCTCCGATGACATCCCCATGCCCTTCACCGAAGAAGAGGAGGAGGAGGAGAACATCGAATTAAATGTTTGATTTCCTGACAAAGGAAAGCGCGAAGGAGCAGAAGCGTCACGAGGAGAGTGAGGCCAAAACGGAGCGCTTTCTAAGCCTGTTTGAGAGACTTATTGAGAGGATTTAAGTGGATGTTGGCGTGGCCAAAACATTTGCACAACTTTCTTTTCTTTTTTTGTTTTGCATCTCACAGATGCCAGCTTGTTTGTTATTTTGATTGCACTATTCATGTTCATTTTCGATTGCACTATTAATGTATATATTTGCACTACTCACGTCCTATTTTATTCATGTTTATTTTTGATTGCACTATTCACTTCTCGTGTTCTATTTTAAATTTACCGTTAAGTTTAATAAAGTGCAATATTTTTTGTTTTAAAACAAAGTGTGTGAATAACAGATCTTATGTAATCATACCAGATTATTCTTGGTAGCTATTTAATTTGAGTCCTATTTTGAGACACAAAATAAACATGAACATTACTGAGACAGATATTTTTGTAAAAAAAGATTTATTAAAATAGGTGTTATTTGGGAACAAAAACCTTGTACACATCCAGTTGCTAAAAGCATCACCTGCGTACATCAAAAACAAAATTAACAAGCCAAGTAAATGTGTTACAACAGATTTCACATAGGCAACAAAGAAATGATAAACACTTCTTTGGTTGTGGATCACATTACTATGGGGCTTGAACATTGCCCGAGACCATGGCAACAAGTCTGTTCCTTGAAGCATTTCCAGAGCTCTCATTATCTGCTAGCGGCCCACAGAGAGGTTCGAGTTCAAGGATGTCCTGAGCAACATCTGCATCTGGCTCCAGCATGTCCCCATTTTACACATTGTGTAAAAAAACATAGGATGCAACAACCAGAGGTGCAAATGTGGGCTTAACCTCCAAGGCTCTAAAAAAGGTAGACCTCCACCTGGTCTTCATCACTCCAAAAGCCCTTTCGATTATGCTTCGCCCCCTGTAATGATAATAATTAAAGCGCCCCTGTACGTGTCCATTAATGGGCTCCTTGTAAGGCGTGACTAAGCAGATCGGTGTGTCCAAACAGGGATAACCACCATCACCCAGAAGGATGTAACCTGTGGGAGGGTACCTTCTCGCTCTGTAAAAACTACTGTTCTTCATGATGTGTGTCATGAACCGACCCCTGGGTGGCCAACAAAAAATATCGAATAACGAATTTCCATTAGAGTCACAAATGGCCTGCATGTTTATTGAAAAGAATCCTTTGTAATTCAAATAGTCTATTCGGTGCCATAGAGGGGGTTTGATTCTGATATGGCAGCCATCTATTGCACCCACAACATCGCTGAAGGCAGGGCTTCCTGATAACTGGACAAATCCTTAGCCAACTGCATGAAGCTCTCCTGGCTGTGGGAAACAGATGGCTTGCTTCAAGGTTGATCCATATGTTTTGTGCAACTTTGTGGACAACGCGGTGGACTGTGGATTTTGGCACATTGAATACACTGGAAACATTCCGATAGGACAGTCCATGAGCCAGGCAGTAAACATAGATCAGGACCTCCAGCTGATCACCCCAGCCACGGCCCCGTTCTCCTTGTAGGAGCCTCTGCAGACCATGCATGGCTCTTCTGCTGAGACAAAAGTCCTGCTTCAGATCAGCCTCTACGTTAAACCACAAACTGAGGATGGGCATGTTGTGATTCAGCTTGCAGTATAATGTAGGATCACCTGTCTGGATAAGGAAATAAGTTCACATTATTCAGTCCGAGGAATTTAAAGGACTTTGGGTGGGGTATTTCCATTCAGTCTCACAGACGAAACGCATATGGCACAAACACAACAAAATATACATGCGCACGGTATTCTATCCCATCAGACACATAGATCATCACACGATCAATTAAGTAAGCGGTCATTAATTTGACATTACGTGTGTATCAACAGAATTTTTATCACAAACGTACGGTCCAACATTTACGTCGAGTTACCAAGTAAAGTTACTAGCTCGCTAGCATGTTGCATAGCTAGGCTACCGTAACCTACAACAAATCGTGTTAGCTGTCTATTCAACATACCTCGAACTTACACACCAGCATTCCCAGGCGTTGAAGACGTCGTCTACTACTTATATTTCTTCACTTTGATGCTAACAAGATACCTACAGTCCACGCAAGAGAAATAATCACAGCTGAAGACGGCATTGTGAGATTCTAAATGTCCGCCAACATACTCGCTGTTTACGGAAACGATATCGATAACTACCAATGACGTATCAGGATCATCAAGTTTTGTGCCAATACGTAGGGCCAGATTTCAACCCTTAGCCCTTGTGACTCCGTTTCGAGGGGCAAGTTGAAAAGCAAAACGAAGGGCTAGGGCCAAGGGGTGTCAAATAGGCAATCGGGATTGGGCCCTACTCTCCCAACCCTAGTTAAAAACAATGTTACCCTTTTCCTCATCATTGACATCACGTGTATATTTCTTCTAATCTTTGAGCGATATTAACTCTAGAATAACTTCTGAAAATGCAATCAGGACTATTTTTAATACATAGGCATAGCTTATATTTATTGTTGGCTACGTTTATTGAAGTATCGTTAGTTTAACTATTCAGAAAATGCAATCAGGAATATTTTAATACATAGCTTATATAAATGTTGTACACTGCATGAAGTGTAAATGTTTACTTAAAGGTGCAGTATTAGTTCTAGAGAATTGTAAGAATTTGAATCACAACACTCAACCCAACCTCCTGAGTCTTTGGTCCCTCCTATCCCTCTCAATGGCCCATCCCACACATGCCCGTGCACGCTGACTTGACTTCATGAGCCTGAGCAAGGCAGTGTTTCATGATCATGTGTATGTTTTTGGTTCTCACCAACAACGCATAAAGCCATGTCTGACGAGGTGAGAAAGAAAAGAATCCCGAACGTCTGATAGTAAACGCTCTAAAACTGAGTGGGTCACACCAAAGCAACAAGCACAGACACAAATGACCGTTTCCATAGTAACGACAGTTAGTACGCTAACGTTAACAAAAACAATTTAATAATTTTATTCCCCTAACAGTATGAGCTAGTACATGACAATCGTTTTTATTTAGCTGCGATTGGCACCATAGCTACTATACGTTGCCGAGTATATCCAACATATGCATGTAAACGAATAATGCCTTTTTGACATAAATCTGGCGCAATACTTAACATTCTAAAACTGTACTTGGCGATACGATAAGCCAAGTCTTTTGCGACGATATGCAACGACTTCAGCCGCCTTGCAAGTACTAGTTCACACCGCTGCTACTTTGTCTGCGACGCGAATTGTAACAAGTATGTTTGTAGGGTAACGCTGTATGTATTTTACCTAGGAGTGTGCACGCGAGGTGATTGACAGGCAGATCTTACTTCTTGCAAAAACTCTCCTGATTGGCTGGGGATAGGCGGGCGTCCCTAGATTTTTTTAATGCTGAATACAGGGCCCAGGGTGCTCATATATAGCACACCTCTGAGCATTTGGTTCAATGATATCCTCCAGGAGGTATGTAATAATCGTAAAAACACTGAAAATTTTAATTTATAGCTAGAAATTTAAACTTACATCCTGCACCTTTAAAGAGTAAAATCTATGTAACTAAACGTTACATAAAGCTAGTTAAATCTACTTTTTTCTTGTTATCTGGTAACATAGCCTAATCCCATTCTCTGCCCTGTTTGTCGCTCCACTCGAGGAGAAAATGCTGTATTCTGCTGTTCATTTGATTGTCATGAGTTTGCGACAACCTTGCCTTGGCTGATTAGATGTCCTGTCTTGTTCCAGTTGAGCAAAGTGGGTGGAGCGGATGACCGTTCATTTGCGTTTAGTAGGGCGGACTCCACAGAGTCGTGTAATTGCGACTTAATGACATTTAATACAATTCTGAAGCCATGGAGGCAATAATTCTATTGTATGCAGAATATACATCGCGGAAAAACTGGCTTACAAGCCTGGCTATAAACATCAAAGATCGATATGACAGCTTCAAAATTCCGAGGGGTGCTTTTGTTTATATGCAATCCCTTTGCAATTACGGTAGCTGGGACCTGTCCAGCAGAGGCAAAAGCTGTTGCCCAGTATTAACGAGGCTGCAGTCCAGCTGGAGTTGGTACAAATTCAGAGCTCTGATTTACTGAACTAAAAAATTTGGAGAAGTGGGACTGTGTGACTTTTGGTTACATTCTACACATCCTTACCAGAATTGTAGAAAGTTTGCAATTTTTATTTTGACTATGTTTAGATCACCTACAGCTGCGAGTTGGGATTTGACAATGTTTTTTCAATATACACAGGATAGGATGTTATATCCATTATGCCATATTCCAAGATGGGCACTTCAAAAGACAATATTTTAGAATGGACTTGGGTTGAGAGCAGATATGTCATTGGGGTTATCAAGTGGGCACCCTCCATCCCAGATGTTTCGTTAATTTGAGGCCACGACACCTCCAGAAGGCTTAACGGTGAGCAATGACGTCTCAGAACCACCCCCCTTCTATATCCGCTCTCGGCACGGCCAGATATAAAAAATAAAAAAAAGTTATTTATAAACCGAGAGATATCCCTATACCTATCCCTAATTCCTATTCCTGCAGGCTTTCAACGCCAACTCTGCAGAGATACTTACCACCTGAAAAGAAGAAGATAATCTTTCCCTACTCTGCTACTGCAGGCTTAATATATGACGCTCTGCAGATATCCCTATACCCATCCCTATTCCTGCAGGCACTTTCTACCAACTCTACAGGGATACTTACCATCTGAAAAGAAGAAGATAATCTTTCCCTACTCTGTTCCTGCAGGCTTGATAAATGACGCTCTGCAGGAAAGACTTACCTTTATACCTTTGTCCTGAGATTAATCCTTTCTTGGTTTTTCAGCATGATGTTCTTTACATTTGTGCCCATATAGGATCCTTCCTTTTCAGCTACAGCCACTGGCTACTTCTTTCTGCTATATCTGATTTAGCTTTAATGGTCTGGCGCAAATCTTTACCGCAGATCCCCAACTCCTTAAGGAGTTTGGTAGTTGATGTTGCCACGGCATCCAACTTCCACAGGGCACACCTTTGTTCTCCAACCTCGCTGTTCTGCTTCAGCTGCTAATTCGCTGTAGCGGAGTTTCTTTCTTTCGTAAGCCTCGTCGATTGCTTCTTCCCACGGGACTGTTAGCTCAATAAAATAAACAATTTGCTGTGTGTCGGACCAGAGTAATAAGTCTGGTCTTAAGTTGGTTGTTGCAATCTCCGATGGGACACTCAATTGTTGGCCGACATCAGCAAGCACTTTCCAATTACATGCTCTCCTCAGCTGCCCTGAGCTTTGTTTTGCTCTATAGCTCTTCTTTCCCGGAACTCCCTCCCTGAAAAAGCGAATGTGGTGCATGTCGCCCCCTGCTCTAATTGGCAGGGCATTAACTGTTGAGCGCCTATGCTCTATTGCTTCCGCCAAGCATTTTAGTACTTGATTGTGGCGCCAGGTGTATCTTCCTTGAGTAAGGCTCGTCCTGCACCCAGCCATTATGTGTTTGAGATTAGCCGTCCCGCCAGAGGGGGCATGTTGGATCCTCTCCTACCCATTGGCTGAGATTTGTTGGTGTTGGCAGTACGTCGTAGGTTGCCCTAACAATGAAGCTAATTCTTGTGGATTCCATTCCCCACAAGTCTTTCCGGTAATTGTCCTCTGCTCTACACTTTCCCAGTTCACCCATCGCCCCTGTTTGGCTTGTGAGACAGTTTTAGCGCTCCTTACTGCTTCCTCTTGCTTATGTATCTGTTCTATCACTAATTTGCGTCGTTCCAAAGGGGTTGCTTTTGACCATCTCAGTTTACTTGCACCAAGTCCAAGTCCTCCTCGTCCATGTTGTACTTGTCCGACTATTTCCGTATGTTTAAGGGCTGCTTTTGCTTGCAGTACGACCTCTTTGGATTCCATTTCTGTCCGGTTGCCAATGTGGGTGCCGCTTTTCTTATTATATTATCTCGGGATTCCGCAAGTGTCATTTCTAGTCTTGCTTTAGTGCACTTAAATTCCTCTGTAAGCCCCGTAAGCGGCAGTTCCAGAGCTACTTTCCCGTAAAGAGCCAGGCTACTAAGACACCGTGGCACCCCTAGCCATTTCCCAGCATAAAAGCTGACTCTTCTTTCTAGCTTTTCAACTTTAGTGATAGGTACATCATACACTGTCAATGGCCACTTAATGAATTTCATTAAGAACCAGAATTAAGTATGCTCAACCTATTCATAACATTGTTCCATATTGTACAGTATTTCTGCTGTGTGTGTTCAGCAGGATCCCCATTAATAGTCTTTTCTCATACTTTCTTCTGTAATACTGGATAACAGTTAATAAAAAAGGATGTAATTCTAATCAGTCTATTGATATTACTGTTATTAGCAAGTGCATTAGTAACTGATTCAATAACTAGCTTCAAGCTGACTTTATTTTGTTGATTGGTTTTATTTTGTTTATTAGGCCAATGCAGACAGACCACCTTGTACTGGGACTAAGCCTATTAATAAGATCTTTTGGACAGGGTGCTCAGCTTACAACTGTTCAAACCGGTCCCCCATGAAAGGGCAGTGGCTTGCAGTTTTTTTGGGTAAGTTTAACCGTGACTGCTCACTCCACCATTACCCTGACCAGGTTGTGAAGTCAACACATTTGAATCAATATAGCCTAATATAACATTTTCCAAAAAGGTATTTTTGGTATTGGCTTGTGTGTGATCAAACTGGTGAATGATATAATTTGCTGATATTTACTATTACACTCACTTCCATCGAAAAGGGTGTCCATGAAGCACATTTATAATGACATTTGGGATGATAAATTGTGTCATGATTTCTTGTCAATGGGTTGAGGCTATTTGTCCTAAAATGTGTTAATTTCTCTTCAACAAGTTGTAGGCTACTGTGCTTCATGATTAGAGGTGCATGCTAAATCGGTTGTTAAAAGGGCAGCCAAGTGTTTCATTCATCGGTCTATACGTTTTGACATGGGAAAAGTATACTGACTACAGTAAAAACATTGTGCTTCTCACGAGCATGCACGTCATCGACTCAGTTCCGGAAGTTGTCACTTTGGAAGCCGTGAGCCTCACAGATTTAATGCAGTTATTTTTTAATAGTTTGATGGTATTAACATTCCATGATCCCTTTCAGTGTATTAGGTGCTATCATTTATTCATTCATTGTTTGCGTAAAGATCCTGTTTCCTTGTACATATGATCAACAATTTACACAACTGAATTTACTACACTTCAGAATTGAAATTGATAAATTTGACTAATATTTTCTAACAAGTGAATGATCGATTAAACCTATGGTTTCCCACAGAGCTTTGCTATAAATTAAAATTAGTGGGTGGTGCCACGTTTATAATTTAACTCAATCAAATTGATCAATTTAAATATGAATTTATGATCTATAAATATTGATAGAGCATTTATTAAATACATTTACACAGTCATCGTAAATTATGCACTTGCCATTTTCAGGGTTCCCACTCCTTTTAAGTAACAGTTTCCCAGGAGTTTTTCTTGATAATACAGGACAGCGCTCGCTCACAAACGGTCATATACCAGTAGGCCAAGTATTGACGTATTTAAGCCCAGTTTCAGTCCTACGTTCTTAATGATAGTGTCTCAGGTAAATTACAGGTGACGGCTACCCCCATCACTGCTAACTGTACAATAAGGTCGTCTGGCCTTGCCTTTTTGTTAGTGATCAGCACTGATCGCCTATGTGTTTTTTAATTGTTTTACTTAGAAAGCTCTCAACAAACACCAACATGTTTATGAAGGCGATCTGAGTTAGGAGCTAAAATACAGTTACCATTTTCCAGGACAACATAGATCATTTCAATGATAAATGGTCATTTTTAATCTATTTCCAGGTGTTTCCATGACTGGATAACCAGTGTCAATTTCCAAACTTACCAGGACGCATGGGAACCCTGCATTTTAGATAAGCACTAGCTTAATTTCGCTACTTCAAATATTAGTAGTGCTCTCTTCGAGCGGTTTATGTCAGAGCATCTCCCAACTTGCAACATATATATATATATATATAAAAAAAATTTAAGTGACCTACAAAGATCTGTACTTTTTAGTAGAGATGCACCAACACCACTTGTTGGGGACTGATACTGTATACATACATAACATACAAGTACTTCATCTTGGGTACTCGCCGATTCGAGTACCGATACAAGTACTTTTCATAACATTGCTAAATCACATGCAGCCTGAGTAAAATTACTTTCTAATAAAGCAATCATAATAGGCTAAATTAATGGTAAATAATGAATAATGAATTATCTTTCTATACTTTTTAAAACGTCTTATCTTCATTGGGCTAATAGTTTTGATAAACCTCCTTGACACAAATGGTGAATGAACGGTTGACGGTCTAAGAGAACATCACATTTACACCCATTTAAAACGAACAATTCCATAATGTCTGCTACATTTTATAATTAACATCTTGGCTGTTCTTGATTTACCTTAAGTTGATTAAATTAGACTTAAGAAACAATTCCGACGCATTTTACGAATCAAAATCGTAACAGGTAGTTTTAAAAAAGGTTCTAATGCAGTAGGATTGAAACTTTTTTATATCTATACTAGGGCTCTCAAGGTTAACGCAATATTAACAAAAATGTCTTTTAATGTAAAAAAAATTTACGCAATTAACACAGTCATAAATAGGATGGCAACCAGCAAGCAATGGATAAAGAAAGTGGTATGTTTGAATGGCAAGTTCAGCTACAAAGCCTGGCAAATGAGCCTGTCGACAAGACCAAAGTTATTTCCAGCCAGGTACTGTTGATTAAATTCAGTTACGACCGGAGAACATCTCATCTCAAACACCATTTGCTAGCCAAGCACAAAGCTAATGCAGACAGTCCCATTAGCCCCGAAGCATTTTGCTTGTTAGCCTTTATATTTCCCCATGTGACTCAGGCTGGACACAACTACATTCTGGTTTTCTTAAGAGTGAGTGAGCTTCGATACTGAAGTAATGGAACGTCGGTGATTGTGTTAGCGATATGCAGCAACCACGAGCATTCTGCATGTCCTCTTTGTGACAGGGAAAATAACTACACTAAGCAAACAGTGGGGGTTGCCAAAATCACCAACATGCCTCTAGTAACTTATAAGGGACCATAACATAACATTTGGAATATTTCTTTGTCTAGCATTGCTTTAACACTCAGAGGGATTTTACCAACCTGTAAAAGTGAAATCTGTGCCTTGTGCTTTATCTAGTTCAAGCTCTGACAACCAATCTACCCTGTTTTACAAGCTCTTCTGAATTGCAGCGATTTGTGACGTAGAAAATGCAGGTCAATCTAATTGACCAATCATGGACTCAGTCTATATAAGCAAGGTCGAACTAGTCCGGCAGCAGCCATGACAACTGCGTAATGTTACTATCCCTAGCCAATAATATAACTCAGCTAATAAATGTTAATAAGCAATTGGTGTAAACTCGCATTCACCACTGAAAACGGCATGCGAGTTGGAAGGGAAGAAAGAGGCACCATAAAATAATAAATATATATTTTTTTGTTTTCAAATATTTGTATGTGTTTCATAGACACCAAGGAATCACACAAAAATTTGTGATTGTCTACATTATGGGCCCTTTAACCCTCTGAGACCTAGGGTCTTTTACTTTGTTTTTGATATCTTCATATTTTAACCAATATTGCAGTCATTTCTGGTAGATATCCCCAAATTCAGTACAGTTGAGGCTAATCAAGTATGACACTGAAACCACATTTCTGGACTGTAGAATGACATAATAACCATAATAAACCCAAAAAAAACAAACGGCCATTGAATTTCTTCAGTTTTATTAGCAAAACACAGCTAAAAAGCATGAAAGTAAGTTTAAATTCAGTTATGATGTAGCCACTGGTGTTTGGAATCACACTGAAGTGTCTGGGACCTTATAGATCACTTTCCACTGAACTATTTACATTATAGTGACCATTTTTCTTACTTGTTTTTATAGTCAAAATGTTCTACCACCCTGAAAAAGGAAATATTGTGGTCTAGAGGTCCCTACCTGTGATACTTGGCAGTTTCTGTAAAGTGTCTCACATAGGGGGTTCTGAAACTCCTTACACTGCCATGGAGTGTATTTATTGCACAGTTTGCACTTCCTATGGCCTAGTGGTGCCCTATCTGAATGTACGTTGGCTGGAACAATGGCCACAGGAGTGTGTCCATATTGCCTCTCTGCTGTGGTGTTATCCAGTTGCACCCCACACAGTTCAGTAGTGAGCAGCTCAACAAAGACCTGATGTGACATGTTGTTCTTGCACATACTTCTTTGTGGAGGATGAATGAATTGGTGACAGCAATGTCGAGAAAGTGGAAAGACGTTGGCGATTGTTGGGCTACAGGACAGGAGCATGAGCAGAGAGGTGCCTGTGCTGGAGGATGCTTGCTGATTTACAGGAATGGCAGGCTTTGTTGCACTCTGTTGATCTTCAACACCAATAAAAAAAATAAAGAAATAAAAAGAAAAAAAATGTTACAACAATAACAGTAATAGCAATTCAGTTACAACATTTGTAATGAAATTAAACTTCATGCAGAGTACCTGAACACAGACCCACTTTTTCAGGCAAGATATGCATTTTACAACCCACCCCCAATTCAGCCTAAATTTCACATTCTACCCTCTACACCCGACACCTTTGCAACCTCCCCCCACATTTACACTAGAAGCAAGTTACAATGTTGGTTATCACAAAACATCAATTGCATATGATAATTCAAACGAAATTTGGAAAATAGTATTTGGAAAATAGTAACGAATTACCATGTCTATTTCTCAATATCATGGACTCTTGTGATGATATTGAGATAGTAAAATTATCCCAGGTAAGTGTGCTAAGTCGCGCCAGTAAGCGCACTAGGCTACTTTCAACACACCATCGGGAAACAATAACAGGCTAATATTCCTTTCAATAAAACATTGGCAATTATTCATGTGCATCCAAATATTATGACAATTTGAAACTACTTACTTGTCCTCAAATGGATCTATTCCTTTTCTAAAATCGTCAACATCTTGGGATTATTGGCTGGAGCGGCTGTATGAAAATGACGCGCTGTCCTCTCCCTCCTCGCTTTGAAATATCCTCTCAATAGCTTCTTATCGAGTGAGTGTCTCTTCTTCTAGCCATACTTGCTGGTAAAAGTTAAAAATACAGTTGTGTTGCGTCTCTTACCCGCTGTATGATCAAATATGACATGATTCCAATGGAAAGTGTTTATCTTCATTGACATACAGGCTGTGTCGATTGTCGAATGGTTATCGTCGTACTTCTTTGGAATAAACACTCGGAACTTTAAATCACATGACCTATACTATCTAATGATGTCATAAAACCCCGCGAAAATGACACTAGAGCAATAGTTTATGTAGGTAAGGGAGGGGCAACGCAACCCATGATAGGCTACGTGCAAACAATGTTCCCTACTTTTGTAGATCTGTGGAAAAGTATGTGAACAACTTACATCGACCAAAATGGTCTTCAATTAAAGCTACAGGCCTCTAGTTTAAAATAAAACAAAAACAAATTGTGTCTAAATCAAATAGTTCAGTTTTTTATGAAGGATTTGGTAGAGGGTGACTGATGAGCGCGCCCGCGCATCCGTCGGTCTCAGAGGGTTAATACAAAGAAATAATTTAGTGTATTGTAACATGATTTAAATTCCAAGTATTTACAGAATTCATGTTGAAATGTAAAACAGCACTCTCAATTATGAACTTCACTAATAGTTTATTCATTTTCTCCATTTTTATTTAATAATTAAATAAGTGGATCAGCTCATTTAGTCACATATCATATATAGGCCTAATGAAACATATGTATCCAATCGAAAGATGCCCCTGGCCACATATGTTTGTTTTTTGTAAGAGCAAAGCACAGACAGCACAAAGAACAGTGGGGAGTGTTTGTTTTGATTTCGTCTTGCTAGCAATAAAACATATGTAAACCACCGGAATAACAAGAACTTTCAAAAGAAATTCACGGGAGTGCTTGATACCCTCGTAATCACGAAAACCTTAGTTTTTTTATTTTTCACAAAGTCAAAACGGCTGTCCAATTACTGTGAGAAAGGCCTTGTTTTAACGCTAACGGGAAAAAAGCAAATGTAGATTGCTCCAGGGGGACTGTCCCTGTGATCTAATTTTAAGTTGCTTTAGATAAGAGTCAGCTAAATGATGAAAATGGAAAGGAAAAAATACAAAAATTAAGAGAAGACCAGTGGTTTGCTAGGAGGAAGAACCTACTTCTCAATTTCTGGGGCACAGTGTACAAAGTCGTGGCTCCAGAACTTGAAGGCAGGGTTCTTGATGAGCTCAATGAAGGTAATAAGGAGCCCCCAGGGGTGTGGCCTGTTGACTATCAGCCTCTCCAGCAGCACCCTTGAGTAAGAACACAGGTTGAACATCAAATGTATAGAAACTTTAAAAATTGGAAGTGCAGTATAACGGCATTCGAACTGAACTGTCTGTCCACTGACAAGCCCTTCAGAGGTAGAGGGTGGCGTTAACATATACTACAAGAACATAATTTCTCCATGCCTTTACTTGCGAAAGACTGATCCGGAAGGGTGAAAGTTTACCGGGTAATCTGCTCCTGGATGGCCTCGGTGTTGGCTTCCGCAAACAGGTACAGCATGGTGCAGCTGAAGTAATGAGTGTGGCTGTTGGGGTAGCGCAGCTGATTGGCTATCGCATTCAGGAAAAGATAACGCCCTGTAGAGCAGAATATGAACACCACCCTCCAGTTATAATCAGTTATATAATATTAATATCAATGACACATTTTATATTTGGGTGCCTTTCAGGAGACAAAACTTTTAAATGAATGATGTGGTTATGGTATGCTTGGTGCGCAAAACCTTTTACATTTTTAATTGTAAATCTGGAAGTTTTAATTGCAGTCCCTCACAAAAAAGGTACATTAAGGAATCAAATAAGTATGCAGACCTTCGTTATCTGAGTCATGTTATGATCTATGCAGGTCCAAGATACTGAGCTCGCAACAGGTTCATTAAATATTAATCCTTTCTCTCTAACCCCCAATTCTCAGCAAACTACTATCTCCAATATAGTCACTTATTTTATATAAATATAACTGAACCTTAGCTTGTTAATCTATTTCGTGAAAAATATATTTAACCCTTTCCACCCGGAGGACTATAATTGAAACAAAAGTATAGATGGTTTCAACATTAACCTCTCAGCCGTCCAATCACCAATCTTTATCACACAAAAAGTGCCAGGCCATTCTGGTTAATCTACAAGACTGGTGCCTGTTTGTGAAACAGCTTCTGGCTACTAATTGTGGTATTTTTTTTATTGTAGGGCTTAATGTAGTCAGACACCAAGGTACCATGCGCCACTCCATCACGAGAGAGAGAGAGCTTAAAAGTTTGAACAGAAAAGGAGTACAAGGGCATGATTGCTCACGAAAAGGTTCTGATGGTCATGAAACAATTACTGTAAGGAGATGGATGTTGTAAACTAGATTTGCTGAAGATAAAATGGTTACAATGTTATACAGCAAAATTACAAGTATGCAATACAAATGTACTATAAGTATTAAACATGATGACGACATGACATGATGGTTTTATTTGGAAATGAATTGATAATTTATTTCAGGTAAATAGATATCGATAAGGCACAAATTATGATATTAGCCCTGGACCCTCCCTCTTGTTGATTATATTTCAAATATTAAGTATGTTCTAAGCTAGGGTTAATTAAATATTGAAACCTTTTACAAAACCTTTTTGGTCTTGGGTGAGGGGCTGGACAAAGAATGGTTAAAAAACCCTCATGGATAGAACTATAAGAGAGGATGATACCCGGCCCGGAGGAAGCCCGGGGTCCCCTTCTGGAGCCAGGTCCAGGAGGAGGACCCGTCAGCGAGCACCTGGTGGCCGGGCTTGCCACGGAGCCCGGCCGGGCATAGCCCGAAAAAGCAACGTGGACAACACCAACATCTCTCCTTCTCCGTCCCGTGGGCTCACCAACCGCGGGAAAAACCAAGGGGGTCGGGTGCGCTGCCAGAAAGGTGGCAGTGAAGGGAGAGGTTTTCGACGGATCGGACCCGGGTGTCAGAGGCTGGCTTTGGGGACGTGGAACGTCACCTCTCTGGGAGGGAAGGAGCCGGAGCTTGTGCGGGAGGTGGAGCGCTACCAGCTGGATCTGGTGGGGCTTACCTCTACGCACAGCCTCGGCTCTGGAACCTCACTTCTGGATAGGGGTTGGACTCTATTATTCTCCGGAGCTCCCCAGGGTGAGAGGCGCAAGGCTGGTGTGGGGATACTCACGAGTCCCCGGCTAAGTGCCTCTATGTTGGAGTTCACCCCAGTGGACGAGAGGGTCGCCTCCCTACGCCTGCGGGTCAAGGGGGGGAAAACTCTGACTGTTGTCTGTGCCTATGCACCGAACAGCAGTTCGGAGAATTCGGCCTTTTTGGAGACCCTGGATGGAGCCTTGTATGGGGCTCCAGAGGGGGACTCTGTAGTCTTGCTGGGGGACTTCAACGCACATGTGGGCAATGATGGAGACACTTGGAGGGGCGTGATTGGGAGGAACGGCCTCCCCGATCTGAACCAGAGTGGTGGCTTGTTATTGGACTTCTGTGCTAGTCATGGAATGGCCATAACAAACACCATGTTCGAACATAAGGATGCTCATAAGTGTACCTGGTACCAGAGCACCCTAGGCAGAAGGTCGATGATCGATTTTGTTATCGTATCATCGGACCTGAGGCCATATGTTTTGGACACTCGGGTGAAGAGGGGGGCGGAGCTGTCAACTGATCACCATCTGGTGGTGAGTTGGGTCAGGTGGCGGGGGAAGCCTCTGGACAGACCTGGTAAGCCCAAACTTGTAGTGCGGGTGAACTGGGAACGTCGGGAGGAGTCCCCGGTCCGGGAGGCCTTCAACTCACACCTCCGGCGGGGCTTCTCTGGCATCCCTGTGGAGACTGGGGGGCATTGAACCGGAGTGGGCGATGTTCAAAGCCTCCATTGCTAAAGCTGCGTCTGAGAGCTGTGGTCTCAAGGTCTTAGGTGCCTCAAGGGGCGGTAACCCTCGAACATCCTGGTGGACACCGGTGGTCAGGGGAGCCGTCCGATTGAAGAAGGAGACCTTCCGGGACATGCTGTCCCGGGAGACTCCGGAGGCAGTTGCAAGGTACCGACAGGCCCGAAGGACTGCAGTCTCGGCCGTGGCAGAGGCAAAGCAGCGGGTGTGGGAGGAGTTCGGAGAAACCATGGAGAAGGACTTTCGGCTGGCACCAAAGCGGTTCTGGAACACCATCCGACACCTCAGGAGGGGAAAGCAGGGAACCATCCAAGCTGTATACAGTAAGGATGGGACGTTGTTGACCTCAACTGACAAGGTGATTGGGAGGTGGAAGGAACACTTTGAGGAACTCCTGAACCCGACAAACCCACCCTATATGGTAGAGACAGAGCTGGAGGATGATGGGGGATCAGCATCAATCTCCCTGGCGGAGGTCACTGAGGTAGTCAAACAACTCCACAGTGGCAAAGCCCCAGGGGTTGATGAGATCCGCCCAGAAATGCTGAAGGCTCTGGGTGTTGAGGGACTGTCATGGATGACACGTCTCATCAACATTGCGTGGAAGTCGGGGACAGTACCTAAGGAGTGGCAGACCGGGGTGGTGGTTCCCCTGTTCAAAAAGGGGGACCGGAGAGTGTGTGCCAACTACAGAGGCATCAAATTACTCAGCCTCCCCGGGAAAGTATACTCCAGGGTGCTGGAAAGGAGGTTTCGACCGATAGTCGAACCTCGGATTGAGGAGGAACAATGCGGTTTCCGGCCTGGTCGTGGAACAACGGACCAGCTTTTTACCCTCGCGAGGATCTTTGAGGGGGCCTGGGAGTATGCCAATCCGGTCTACACGTGTTTTGTGGATTTGGAGAAGGCGTATGATTGGGTTCCCCGGGAGATACTGTGGGAGGTGCTGCGAGAGTATGGGGTGAGGGGGTCTCTACTCAGGGCCATCCAATCTCTGTACTCCCAAAGCGAGAGCTGTGTCCGGGTCTTCGGCAGTAAGTCGGACTCGTTTCCGGTGAGGGTTGGCCTCCTCCAAGGCTGCGCTTTGTCACCTATCCTGTTTGTGGTATTCATGGACAGGATCTCATGGCGTAGCCGCGGGGGAGGGGGGATTGCATCACTGCTTTTTGCAGATGATGTGGTCCTGATGGCATCATCGGTCTGCAACCTGCAGCACTCATTGGATCGGTTCGCAGCCGAGTGTGAAGCGGCTGGGATGAGGATCAGCACCTCCAAATCTGAGGCCATGGTTCTCAGCAGGAAACCGATGGATTGTATACTCCAAGTAGGGAATGAGTCTTTACCCCAAGTGAAGGAGTTCAAGTATCTCGGGGTCTTGTTCTCGAGTGAGGGGAAAATGGAACGAGAGATGGGCCGGAGAATTTGAGCAGCGGGTGCGGTGTTGCAGTCGCTTTATCGCACCGTTGTGACGAAGAGAGAGCTGAGCCAGAAGGCAAAGCTCTCAATCTACCGGTCTATCTTCGTTCCTACTCTCACCTATGGTCATGAAGGGTGGGTCATGACCGAAAGAGCGAGATCGCGGATACAAGCGGCGGAAATGAGTTTCCTCCGGAGGGTGGCCGGCATCTCCCTTAGGGATAGGGTGAGAAGTTCAGCCATTCGTGAGGGACTGAGTAGAGCCGCTGCTTCTTTGCGTAGAAAGGAGCCAGTTGAGGTGGTTCGGGCATCTAGTAAGGATGCCACCTGGCCGCCTCCCTAGGGAGGTGTTCCAGGCACGTCCAGCTGGGCGGAGGCCGCGGGGCAGACCTAGGACCAGGTGGAGGGATTATATCTCCACACTGGCCTGGGAACGCCTTGGAATCCCCCAGTCAGAGCTGGTTAATGTGGCCCGGGAAAGGGAAGTTTGGGATGCCCTGCTGGAACTGTTACCTCCGCGACCCGACCCCGGACAAAGCGGATGAAGATGGATGATGATGATGACGACCTTTTACAAAACCCCCTATCCATGGTGAGTAGAAAGAGCACGTCATGCCCATTCAAGCTAGGGGGGCACGTGCCACACAAGATTACCGATGTCTAGATTTAAATTTTTTTAAACTATTATTTTTATAATATGTAGTTTTGATTTACGAGTTTTATATTATGAATCAAATGTACTCCTCTAATTATGTAATATATCACACCTCAAAAAGTCATACACACACCCTTTCCCTATGGTACTGGTTGCTTCCAAAATTTGCAAGATAAAATTGGTACAGCAGGTAGGTTGCACGAACGCACTCAGCACTAGTCTGTTTTACGCGCTAATGCGAGAGTAGATCGAGGCAAGTGGTTAGTAGATGAAAGGGAAATTCTGGCATCCTCACGGATGTTCAAGCCTAAACTGTTGTTCCAATGTGGGGGAGGGGTCAGAGTGAAGACCAGGTTACGGAAGAGACGGCATGTGCCTTTGAGAGACACTGAAGGCTAAAGTTTTGTGTCTTAGACATAACATAAAATGATGTCTACGTGTCCTTATTAATGCTGATTACGTCCACTCCCCTCCACCTTGACCAATGGAGTGATTGTTTATCTTAGACCATTATACTCGTTTCAACCTTGTCAACTAATCAGAACTTGCTATATCGTTAGCGTGAACTCACTGTAGTAATTTCTCGTGTACAGACTGACTCTGTAGTCATCAATATTAATAAATAGTTTTTTTTCCGGTCAGATTGAAATTATCCATTACATAGAGTATAAATAAATTTTTTCAAACGTGTGACAACGAAATGCAATTAGTTTATACTCATTTTGCCATGGTTTTCTTTGCAAGATAGTTAGTAGCCTACCAGCTGAAGTTAGTAGCTATCCCTCAATACGGTTGTTTAGCCTTCTCTTCTGGCTCACTAGCTAGTCGTGACTCGAGAGCTGTGTGAATCTTTGGGCAGTGAGCTGATCGTTTTTACTAGTCGACTAGTCGGTTAAACGTTGCTGCCATTGCTAGTCGGCACCAGAAACACTAGTCGGTTAAACGTATTATATTTATGTACTCATTTAAGGCGAGACACGGTAGGCAAAAATGACGTTTAGAGATCCACTCCTCAATTTTCAGATTATTTGTTATTTTGCTTCTTTAGCAAGTCTTCTTTAATACTGATATTGTAAAAATATCAAACTACACTAAATGACGTGTTTTATACAGTATTTTGTGTACTCCGCCTGTGCAAAAGTAGCGTAACTTTATCAAGTGTTAGCATATTTGAGCGATCTTTTAGTTCTGCATAGTTTATCAAACCCCTAAGTGTAGCATATCCCTGTAAAGATAATTTCCTACAGCACAACGTTATCAAAATTAAACATGGTAATTTCCTTTGTTTCAGCAACCAATCATGCAAGTGCAAAGGGGGGGGGTTTGCATCTAAACACGCTATCTCATTGGCTGGTATCGACTGCTCATAGCAGTTTTCTCAACAACAAAAAAATTCTCTTACTGTGGCTTACTCCGAGTACAAAATATCCACTTCAGTAGCACTTACATACACAAAACTTTCCAGTTGTATTCCTATCTAAATTCTGATGGCTTTTACAAAAGGGTTTGTACATGTATCATTCATAGCCTGATTTATATAACATTTTATTCCTAAAAACATGGCAATTTTTTTTTATGGCTGTTGGCAGTATTTTCAGATTCATGGAGTGGAGAAGAGATATCAAAAAATCCTTCTGTAAAAGCCTTCGCCTCTAATATGTCAATGAAATTAAACAGTAATTATGAACCTGGCTTTATACAATGTTCAGATTGTTTTTCAGAAAATGTATGCAAATTAGGGCATATTTCCTTAGATAATGCATAATTTGCATATTGAAAGATAAAATGTCTGAAAACTTGTAATACAAAAAAGTATTAAACTATTGTAAGTAATCTATTGGAGAGGTTTCATGGTGACATCTATTAGTTAATTTTTTACCCTATTCACCTGTAGTGTATAGCCTTAAATTACATATTGACATAACTTGCACTGAAACGTGTCTTCCTAGTCAAATGTTGCCATTTCAAACGAACATCAGTTATTAACGTTAACAGTGCTGGACAAAATATAATTAGGGAAAAAATTAAACGCATTGAACTGTGAAACCAGCAAGGAGGAAAGTGGGGCAAATAATGACGTCACGTAAAACCAGCGTGGTTTGGCAGTGCTCTGATCGTCTAGATAATTGGAATGAGGGAATAAGGTTGTATTGTGGGCTGTGTCAGAATTAACTGGCATATATAGTCACTAGACCGGAGCAATGTGTAACCACATTCAGCATGTGGACGTTAACCTGCAAACAGAGAAGGTTGCTAGTTCTAGCCAAACTCTGCACACACATCACAACATCGTTTACCGCCCCAACCCGCAGACGCTATGATTAAGCTAGCCTAACTCTACTAGCCACGGATTGGAATATGCTGCTGATCTATATAAAAATGTACTCACATTTCAAACATCAGATATTATTTTCCACCTAAGTAATGTCTTTGGTGTAGGGTAGTGTTTGACACAGTATCAAAACAACGTAGCGCTGTCTTTCAGCTTGTCACATTAACTTTTCGTCCACTCCCTCGAGCTAGGTTAGATTGAGCATTCGAAATAGGCTACTGATGGGAGCGTAAATTGAAGAATCATGGAGGGGTTTACGGCGGCGAAAATGATAAAATAAGATATATTTTTGATTGTTTATGTATTGCAGTTCATTGGCATTATACATTAGAGATTTAATATATTTAATTAAATGTTTTTTCTTCATGGTTTAGCGTTTTTTGGTGAATATCCAAAAGAATTTTGGGGACTCTTCTGGCTTTTTCCTAATTTTAGACTAGTCTAAATTTAAACTTCCGTTTAAACGTCAGGGAAATCAGTTGCTAGGAACATCCCTAGTTTGCAAAACACAGAATCAACACATTGATTTCTCAAGGTCAAGATGCAGAGGAAAATCTCCACAATCAACAAAAAAACAGAAAGCCACAGCCCTCTCCTTAGTCAGGAGGAAGATGTTAGTGCAAGTAGGTTATCTTAGGTGGAATTTGTGGCGATAAACTTTTTCCTTCATGGAAATGTATGCAGATTTAATTGAAAGAATTGTTCCCTTTTATATGACCATTTCAGACCAATCAGAGGAAATTTGGCTTGCATGACGCCCCTGAGTAGAAAGACCATTCAAGTAGCTGTAATATAACTCAATCCCTCACCCTCAGTGTCCAGGTCCACAGCCAAGTTCTGGAAGATGTCCATATGCGCAGAGTGAGTGATGGTGCTCATAGAGGGTGTGCTGCCCTTGTTGTGGATGTGAGCAATTGCCTGTGTCCCTACATAGAGCACCAGGGCATTAATCAGCTGGATGTTGTAACGGTTGCCTGCCTCATTGGACACCTGCGGAGAGACACCAATTTGTCAAACAACTACTCGTTTGGATATCCAGCTTAAGAGTCAGCCTGTCAAATCTCCCTGTGGTTTCGTCCAGATTATGCATTATGATTCTGATCCAGTCAATGCCACTGGGTATCTTCTCATCTTGTTTCTAGTCAAGAATTCCTGCCCCAAGGGCTACCAGGAAATAAAAATTGTGCAAGCCATGTGGCCATATGCTACAAGATTACTATAAATGAACCTCTAAACACTCTTTCAACTACAAGGATTTGCTGGGGAGGTTCTACGATTTAATACAAAAAAAGGTGCATTGCAGCCAACATCGGTTTGAGATATATAAAACAGTTAGTTTCGCCATCTAGAATTGTTGTAATGCAAGAAAGATAAGAGTTGAAGCTTGAAGTAAATGTGTACCAAACAAAGTTTGAAAACCATGGAGGGACAATATGGCCAAGTGTCAGTGGACACCTCACAATCACACCTACATGAGCTTGTTGGACATCCCATTCTAAAACCATAGGCTAAATTAACATGAAGTCGGCAGATGCAACATTATCTACTCTTCTAGGAATGTTTTCAACAAGATTTTGTAAGTGGGAATATGTGTGAATTCAGCAAAAACATAATTTGTGAGTTTGGGCACTGATGTTGGAAGAGAAGGCATTGCTCGTAATCGGCATTCTAATTCCTCCAAATAGTGGTCAATGGAGTTGATGTCAGGGCTCTGTGCAGTCCAGTCGAGTTCCTCCAAACCAAACTTATGTAACCATGTATTTGAGTAAAATGGCCTACCCCGAAATGTTGCCACGAAGTTGGAAGCGGCAAATTGGATAAAATGTCTTTGTATTCTGTAGCATTAAGAATACCCTTGGCTGGAACAAATTTGCACAGCCCTGAAAAACAGCCCAAGTCCATTATCCCTCCTCCTTTACAGTACGCGCTATGCATTCAAGTAGGCGGCGTTCTCCTGGGATACATATTTGGGGATTTCATGGTCAGGGGCTGGATTTTATGAATCTGTTAGCAATAAGTGTGGCTGAAACACCTCAAGTCAATATTTAGTAAGGGTGTCCACTCACTTTTGCCCATATTAGTGTTTTATCTCTATGAGCACCAATAATTATGACAAGGTTTAAACCCAAGAAAAACAACCAACCCACTATTCACCTACAGTTAAACCAAGGAAGGAAAGGAATGATTTATTTTCAGGCCAATCCGTTCTCTCACACAACCTCTAAACCTACCACTGTACACAAGCGCAACAGGGTAAAGCTCCACAACATTAGAAAAGAAAAGAAAAAAACATCTCAACACACAATTGTGTTTTACTGCTCAAAGAGGTCAAAACTTAACCTGGTCTAAAGAAGTGTCGTTGTGCTGCAAATACTTCCAGGGACCCAGACTGGCGCCCCCTACCTGCAGATTGCTGCGCAGTTCAGAAAGGAAGGTAACAGGCGAGCGTGTCTTCAAGTACGAGTCGAGGTCTTTCTTGAACTGCGAGGGCATCACCCCCGTAAAGTTGGTGAGAATGCGTGGTGCAATGTTGATCTCGCTCAGCATGTCCACCTAGGAAGAAGAAATTTTAAATAACTCAAGTTCAGATTTGTAGCTCTGATAACCCTCTAAATAGGATGGAAATCCAATATACAGGGCAAGACACCTCACCTAAGGTTAAGATCACACTACGATTGCCACAAAAAAAGACAAAATGTGTGTTGTATTGTCGTTTAAATGCATACTTAATTAAATGAATACTTGTATAGTGTATTCACGTGAATGCCAGAAACAAACATAAATTACCATAGTGGTCGAATTAAGCGTATATTATTATTATTATTATTATTATATATATGTTACTGCTGTATTAGGGGTGTTAAAAAAAAAAAAAAGTCTGTCCACAAATTTGAAATACATGGGGTAAAAAACCAGAAGTCTTGAAATCTCCCACGGTTGTTTTTTTTTCTTTTTACAGTCAGGATCTTAACCCTCTGAGACCTAGGATATTTTATGGCCGTTTCTGATATCTTTACATTTTAACCAATATTGCAGTCATTTCTGATAGTGCACTAAAGAAACAAATATAGAATGTGACACCCAAACCAATTTTTTTGACTGTAGAATATGACATAATAACCATAATAAACAAAAAAATAAATAAACGGCCATTGAATTTCTTTGGTTTTATTAGCAAAACACCTCAAAAAAGCATGAAAGTTAAATTTAAATTCAGTTATGAAGTAGCCACTGGTGTTAGGCATCATAGGTAAGTGTATGGGACCATATAAATCACTTTCCCACTAAACTATTTACAATATGGTGACCATTGATCATACTCGTTTTTACAGTCAAAATGTTCTACCACCCTGAAAAGGAAATCCTGTGGTCTAGAGGTCCCTAACTGTGATACTTGGCAGTTTCTGTAAAGTATCTCCTCACAGGGGTTTCTGACACTCCTTACACTGCCATGTAGTGTATTTATTGCACAGTTTGCACTTCATGTGGTCTACTGGTGCCCTTTCTGAATGTGCATTGGCTGGCACAATGGCCACAGGAGTGTGTCCATAATGCCTCTCTGCTGGGGTGTTATCCAGTAGCACTCCACAAAGTTCAGCAGTGAGCAGCTCAACAAAGACCTGATGTGACATGTTTTTGCACATCTTTGTGGAGGATGAATGAAGTGGTGACAGCAATGTCCAGAAAGTGGAAAGACGTTGGCGATTGCTGGGCTACAGGACAGGAGCATGTGCAGAGGTGCCTACTGTTCTGTGCTGGAGGGTGCTTGCTCATTTACAGGAATTACAGGATTTGCTGCACTCTGTTCCTCATCCACGCTAATAAAATAAAAAAATAAAAAATGTGTTACAACAATAATAACAGTAATAGCAATTCAGTTACAACATTTGTAATGAAATGAAACTTCATGCAAAGTGCCTGAACACAGACCCACACACTTTTGTCAGGCAAGATTTGCATTTTACAACCCACCCCCAGCTTAACTTTCACACCCTACCCTGACACCCAACACCTAGACATTCTTCTATGCAACCATTACCTCCCCCCACATTTACACTGGAAACAAGTTACACTGTTGGTTATTACTAAACATCAATTGCATATGATAATTCAAGCGAAATAGAAAGCTAGTATCATTTGGAAAATAGTAAAGGATTACCATGGCTATTTCTCAATATCATGGACCCTTGTGATGATATTGAGATGATAAAATTATGTCAGGTAAGAGTGCGCTAGGGCGCACTAGGCTACACTAACTTTCAACACACCAGGCTAATATTCCTTTCAATAAAACATTGGCAATTATTCACGTGCATCCAAGTATTACAATTTGAAACTACTTACTTGTCCTCAAATAGATTTATTCCTTTTCTAAAATAGTCAAGATCTTGAGATTCTTGGCTGAAGCAGCTGTCTGGAAAAGACGCACTGTCCTCTCTCTCGTCGCTTTGAAATATCCTCAATAGCTTCTTATCGAGAGTGCCTTTCTTCTAGCCATACTTGCTTGTAAAAGTAAAAAATACAGTTGTGTTGTGTCTCTTATCCACTGTATGATCCAATATGGCATGATTCCAATGGAAAGTGCTTTGCTTATCTTCACTGTTGACATACAGCGTGTAGCCTATGTCGAATGGTTATCTTCATCATTCTTCAAAGTAAACACTCGAAACTTTAAATCGCATGACCGATACTATACAAAGACGTCATAAAACCCCGCGAAAATAACTAAATAGATGCTATGACATAGATGTCTTGAAAAGGTGAGGGGCAACGCATGGATAGGCTTCGCGCAAAGAATATTCTCTACATTTGTAGATCTGTGGAAAAGTATGTGAACGACATACATCGACCAGAATGGTCTTCAATTAAAGCTACAGGCCTCTAGTTTGAAATAAAAAAAAGAAAGTTTCTAAACCCAATAGTTTTTTTTTTTATATAGGATTTCGTAGAGGATGACTGATGGACGCGCCCGCGTGTCTGTCGGTCTCAGAGGGTTAACTAGGTGAATTTAAAATTATGGTAGCACAGAGAGCAATTTGGTTAGGCCTACAGATTTTCTATCATTATTTGGAGATGTTTCTCTCTAATGTGAGCCAACCTACCTATAAAAATAATATTAGATATGTTGACTAAAATATGCAGACGTTTTGAGAGCCATAGGCTAAGCCACTACACCATTTTAGTCATGCTTTCGACAACTTCCAACACTGATCAGGGTTTTTCCTGCATAGAGAATTACGAGGCGGCCGCCTCCGTAAAATTCCGTGCTGCCTCCAGCTCTCGTCAAAACTCGTGACAGGTGTCTTCATGGAAAACACTATTTTCTAACAAGCGTTGTACTTGGTGGATTTTTGTAATTTGCAAATACGGCATTACGCTGTCGCCAATATGGTGGCGCTGTACCGTAACCAGCAGTGCAGTGCACCTTGAAGGCGCAGCCAAAATGGCCAAACGCTTTCTGTATTGTACCATTGAAAGCGAAACTATTACCCGTGCAAACCTGTACCTAACCCTAGATCTGGTTTGCGTTTCCACCGCAAGGAAAGAGCAACAAATGTGTAGGAGGGGTTCGTCGCCACGCAAGTCAACTATCAAATTCAAACAATTTGCCGTCGTGAGGGGCACAAACATCATGAACTGCAAACTCATGATTTACCTCAAGCCGGCTATTTTGTTAAATAATATTTTGATTCCAATAAAATACTTTTCATTAACAAGTTGCGATTCGGTATACGCGTGTACATTTATGACCACTAGCCTCCGCTTCAAAACAATGCAAGCATGAGAACTTATTGTCGAGTCAGACCCGAGGGCAGTTTGCGTAACTGTTGCCGTGATGAGGCTTATTTCAGTAACTGCAGGTAACAATGAAAACCTGGTATGGATTTTCAGAGTTGGCTATTAGCTTTCACGCAATGAAAGTGGAGTGGATTCATATGTTACTTTCATTAAAAAGCGGTTATTAGATCAATAAGCTAGAATCTTATAAGTAAATGTGTGATAATTATCTATAAATCATTTCTAAAAGATTAACAACTTATTTTGTTTAGGTTTTTGGATTGAGATGAAGTGCACTTTCTTGGTTGGTTCAGTCTGCTTTCCGATGGTTTTTTCCTGTTTTTCTGCATTGTTTATTTGCCTAATCAGAGGATAATGATCAGCTTCCAATTCATAATTTACTAATGCCTAAAAACAGTAACTAATCTTTTAAAAATTATTTATGAATCATTATCACATATTTACTAATAATGAGATAATAGTTTGATGGTCTAATAACTGCTTATTACTTAGTTATTATAAAGTGTTACCATGTTTTGTTATTTTGGAATTATTTTGGGCATAGGTTTATTTTTATAAAAAAACAACACACAGGCTTGATAAACCTTACAGTGAGGGTGTCAATGAATAAATAACAAATAAGGTCTAATGATTCTTAATCACAAAAGTTCTGATCAGGAAATGGCGGGGTTTCAATTATGAAAAGCTATGTAGATACATACTGTGGTCACAACGCACAAGAGGCCTAATTCTCCTTACAATTATTCATTAGGCCTACATGTTAATAATAAGGCTCCTGAACCCTGGCAACTTTTTCTCACTGGCTGGCTACTCAAAATTCTTGCGGAAAGCCCTGAATAGGGCATCTTTTTATATAATTATAACATAATTATTTTGACCCCTAAAATATGTTGCTTGTAAAAAGGGTTTGCTTGAGCCAGTTAATGGCATGATACACATGCACGTGATCAGGATCGAACCACCTACGCCTCATTGTGAGCAAGGAAAAACCCTGTTGATTTTATTTAAAACACTGTATTGGAGATTCATTTTTACATAACTAGCCTCTCATATTGGAAAGGGATGCAGCTCTTCAATAAAGTAACGCCAAATTAACTTAGTGTTAACAAGCTAGCTTGCTAAAGTTGTAACATGACATTGTGACACCCTCCTTAAAAAGAGACACACCATAACAATCCGAAACTTCCAAGTCCATTAACCCCTCCTTTCCTACATCTTGGGCGACACCATTGCCGACTCTGCCCTCACTTTTATCGTCTCCCCCATTGACCTGGTCAACACCTACGACAACGCACTCTTCCTGTCTTGACGGGATTGCTCTAATAACATCCAACACGTTGCCTTGGTACGTCACAATTTCAAAGCCAAGGGCTGTGCAGTGCCACAACTTTTCAAAAGCACTTTCACTGTTCACTTGGATGGTTACAAGCGTCACCAACAACAATATAAAGAGGTCCTCAACAGTGCCAACTACTCCGTCATACAATCTGGCTGCAACAACCTTAAAATGCTTCTCTCTACCATCAACAAACTCCTCAAACCGATGAACACCATCTCTAACTCCTTCACCACCAGCCAGCACAATTCATTTCTCAAATTTTTCTCAAGTCTCATTCAATTTCACAGATTAAAACTCTGAATACACTTACTCTAAACAATGTTAGGTAGCTAGCTAGCAAACAAACGGAACAATGTTGGAGAGCAGAAGCTGATGTGATGTCGTTCCTTTCGCTAGCTTTCTACCTAACATTATTTAAGTCAGTGTATTCAGGGTTTTAACATACTATGTATGTGGTAACAGAATGCCAAGTGTTCCTTCCAATCGCCTTCTTTGCATCAATTTTTTCCAGACCTTTAAAAAAATTATTTAAGACAATTTAAGACTTAAGGATGTGCCACCCTGTATATGTTCACTCTGAAGGGTCTTAGAAAAGCACCATACAAGTTTAATGCCCGTTCACAATTCATCCGTTGCGCTGGAAGTCCATTAACTTCAACGGGGACTTCTTGACGGACTGGCCCCCTAGTGGACAACGGTTTCCGTTGCAAAACCATGACGGACACATTGAAGTTTCCAAACCTTTGCGTCAGAGCGGACCGTTGAAATTAACAGGAAGTGGAATTGCACTCATATTTCGAACTGTTAACTGTTGTAATATCGTTAAATACACCTGAAATATATCGATATAATGTAATCAGTTAACATTTGAATATTTATAACCTTATAATAATAAAAGCATATTATAAAAGATTGTTAAAATTACTTAAATGTTACTTTCCACTGTGACTTCGGCTGCTATTGCTAACCAAGCAGCCTCTCTCTGACTAGCTTGGCCGCGGTAGCACTAAATCGGAAATATTAGAGACTCCATTGTTGCTTTCCTCTGGACCACACGCACGTAGTAATGGGGACATGACAGTGCGTAGTGCACCAGCGCAACGGATGAATTGTGAACAGGGCGTAATGTAGTGTTAACGCTGGCACCATCAACGCTAAAGTAACAGGCTTGTTATTAGCTAACACGGCAGGAGATTTATACATTGCTTTTTTTATTGCACAAGGCATAACTTCCTTCTTTAACCTGATAGACCTCCGACCTTACTTCAGTAATACTTGATCACTGTTAAAGTCTCAGTATTTAAATTACCATGATGGTGTAGCATTAAAATACTAAATGGTTTAGATTCACTTACGCCACACAAACTGAAGCATAGCCTTAGGTATACGATGAAGTACCGCACAATTTCCCACGGTGTAAATTTGAAATAAATTAGCTTTTGCGATGTGAAGTGTTTGCCTGAAATTGTCAGGTTGAATGATTCTTTCTCCATGTGTTTTAAAACTATCCTATGGACAAACAATGATTTAAATGATTAACCCCTTTGAAATTTGGGATTTACAGGGACGGAAACAGAGAAGGAGGAAAAAAAGGTGAGAATGAGAATCATACTTTTTTATTTTTTAAGTTTCTTAGCCAATTAAAGTGGAACGTGCTCGTGACACTATTGAAATGAACGCTGCAGTGAGCACTTCACAGAGAAGGTAAACAAGTGTTTTTGAACTTCTGCTCTTGTCATGGTCATGCACAAGACCCCATTCAACAGGCGCATTTAACCCAATCTCTGTATACAAGTTGCTTTTATTTTATTTTAGGATGGTGCTTTTCCTTTTATGAACTGTTGTTTACTGCTGTATAAATGTATAAAAGTAGTGTTTGTCGCATGAGTGTGTGTGTTGCATGTACCCCCCCCATCCCTACCTTGAGGTTGGGCGTGAAAGGGTCGGGCAGCCTCATGTTGCGTGGGAAGGCACTCAAGATTAGGTTCCGCAGCTGGATGCAGTTGGGTGGGATGACATCACAAAAGCCGTAGTGGTAATCACACAGGAACTCTGGAAAATCGTGCAGCAGTACCAGGAGAACACGCAGAGTGCCCTGTAGAGTAGGGAAGAAGAACCCAAAGGCCATACAGACTCATACAGCTGAGAGAACATTATTGGGTTAATCGTCTTCTAATACTGGACTGTGTGCTCTGCACTACACTAGGTTGAAGTCCTCTCTTACATTTATCCAAATACAAAAGAATGAGAACAGTAGATGGACCAAAGGAGCCACTGTTGGGAGTTTACCTTGTATAGGATTTGCATAGGTTTGTTTAGTTCTACATTCCTTAGAAACGGGGCCAGGTACTTGAAGAGGTCGATCAGTAACTGTGCATACATGGGCCAACCCTGGATGAGACATTAAATAAACAGGCTTTAATGACTGAGCACAAAAAAAGGCCTACAATGTCTAGTTATTATTCTAAAAAGAAAACATTTAGAAAAGGTTCACTCCCACAAATGTTATTTCTTGTGTATAAAAATGCAATGTGTCATGAGGTGCCTATTAGGCCAATATTGACACTTGTCTTTCACATTCACAACTAAACACCCTCACACTCAAACACACACACTCACAAAACGTCCACTCACATTCACAACTGAATGTGGTTACATTCACAAAACAATATCACATTCACTATTGAAAGCATTCATACACATTAAGCGCTCTTATATTATGTACTAGTGAACCCTCTTACATAGACCAGTGAAGCACTCACACACTTGGATTTACTATTAAGTAGGGATGAAACAATGCACTTAAGTCACGGTACAATATGACTCTGGATTGAAGATATAATTTTAAACAATAAAAAAACTGATATCGAAGATAGAGATGCACTGTTACTACTTGGTGGTATCGGTATAAAGCCGATTCGGGCCTCCAGTACTCGGATCGGGTATCGGAAAATATATCAATGTCCGATACTTACGCTAAATTGCAATTTTGATTCTCAGCGGGAGAGTCAATTTTTAAATGAACATCCAAATTAGAATTGCAATTGCATGTGAGCAGCACTTCAGTCAAAGCCATGCAACTAAAATCTTGGAGATGCAAAACTTTAGAGGAAAGACAACACACTCCAGTACTGAGCAGACAAAATCTGTTCCCCTGCCCTGGTTAATATAGCTAGGAAGTTCCTATCATTCGCACCATGCAGCAGTACGGAAAGCGAGCGGCTATTTAGCATTGCCTCTCGTTGACAACAGGAGTAACAGGCTGTCCAAGGTGAAAACGCAGATACTGCTTTTTGTTTAAAAGTAGCTTTCACTGACATAGCTGGGAATGACACAAAGCATATATTTTTTCTTCTTATGTTTCAAGCCAACAACATTTGAACATTGGTGGTTTAAAAACTATCCCCTAGAATTTCGATTTGTAAAAATGCATCATAACTGCATTCGCTAAATCTATTATTTAGAATGCTTAAAGGTGTGGAAGGCAGTTTTCTTTCGCCATCATTGGGCACAAATTCCATATTAACCGTGCAGCATATTGTAATTCAAGTGGTCAGAGAAAACCTCTACCCCTGCCCTCTTGGCTCTGTTTACAGGCTTCAGAAAATCTAGCCCGTGACGGTAGACTTTGGGCTATCACAGGTAATTTCAGATAGAGGGCGTTCCTATTGGCTGTTCTACAAATGCATTAAGGGCGTTCACGTTTCTTGAGACAGTGAAAGGGTGATTCAATGGCAAAGCCTGCAAAAAAGTTGCTGTTCCAGCATTGGCAACAACTGCCTACATTACAAACCACTCGAAGAGAGGAAGACTAACTTATCAAAAAGAGGGTCTAAAAGAGAGTCTGACAAAAGCAATAGAACACGTATAAATATCGGTGAAGCGTTTCAGAGATGGAGAGAACTCCGAGATTGCATCAGCCACAATTTGGATTCGGAGCTTGCCGTTATGGGGTTACATCTAACGTCAAAATTATGTAACTGGCTTTGCGGTTGTCTTGCGTCGGCTTTATACATTGTGTTTGTAGTTGCCTATTGCGTTGGCTTGTACAATGCATTGTTGCCTATTGCTTTGGCTTTGAACAACGTATGTCTCGTTGCCCATTGCGCTGTCGTTTGTATTGACAATGCTGATAGTTACACAAAGCCTTCCACCAGCAATATGTTTACATCACTGTTAGTTATGTTGTTCCATTAATGCCAAAATTATGCAACTGGCTTTGCGCTTGTCGATGGCTTTTAGGTCAGCTTTATACATTGCATTGGTCATTGATTTGCGTTTGTAGTTACCTATGGCTTTGGCTTTGTACGATGCGTTTCTCATTGCCTATTGTGTTGGCTTTGAACAATGTGTTTCTCATTGCCTATCGCGTTGTTGTTTGCATTGACTATGCTGATTGTTACACACAGCCTTCCACTAGCGATATGTTTCCATCAATGTTGTCTGTTACGTTTGTGACCTAGTCGACCGTTTGGGAGTTTAAATACTTCTCTCAGCATAGATACAAACCACAACGAGAAATTCATTGTACAAAGCCAACACAATAGGCAATGAGAAACGCATTGTACGTATAAAGCCAAAGCAATAGGCAACTACAAACGCAAACAGGTAAAGTTTGCTTTCTTTTGAAGTATGCTAGGCCTGCATATATTTCAAGAGAAAGCACACTTTCCTGTGAGTTAGCAGTAGCTTACACCCCTATGCAGCTATTAATAGTTGATGTTAATAGCTGTTTTTTTTTTTTATAATTTACAGGCCTTTTTATTATTTAGGCCTACATTTTCTTTCACATCTTGGCCGGGTAGGCCTGCTACTCTTGAAATGGTGTGCCATCATCAAAAGTTTACCGTTTCCACTAAGCACAGCACTGTTGGTTTTAAATATTTGAAGGCTATATCCCACTTCGAATGTTTTTAATAAGAGTATTTGTTGAAGTACACGGCATTTTTTCCGTAGAATTGAATTCTCTGGTATTGGTAACAACTATTACATTGCTGATATTGTGACATCCCTAAATGCAAGTATCAATTTTGGCAAAATCAGTAGCTCAAAATGTATTGCCCATGCGTATATAATGTTGTCGTGTGCATGAGTAAAAAATCTTTACCTTCTGCTGTGGTGTGTGTGCCAGCATGCGTGCAATAAATATGCGGTGGGAGATGAGCTCCAGCCAGGCGTAGACAAAGCCGGGGGCTTTGGTTGGCCGAAGTATATGGAAGGTGTTGCTGGGAAAGAGACAAGCAAATTACACTGGAACATCATGAAAGGTGCCTTTAGTGTGTGTATGAATGTTGTCTTTCCGCATATCCTACCAGAAGGCAGTGAGTGTCTGGAAGTTGATGGTCTCGAGGACGTGTTCAGGAGCATTGAGCTCAAGCAACAGCATGATAAAAATACGGTGGTAGGGCAGCTGCTGGAACTCTGTCTGCCTCACATCATGGTCCTGGATCAAAACGCCCACAACAATGCCTAACACCTGGTCATGGATAAACAGACAATAATCAGATCCACAAAGGCCAAATGGATCGCACTAGGTAAATACCTTGGTCGTTTGATCGGAAAAATAGTTCAATGGACCACACTGTTCCAACTAGTTTACCATTTCAGAACTGGTACCTAGGGTAGCATGAATAATCTTTCTCTTGACAAAAGCAAATTTTTAATAATCATCGTGTAAATAGCACAAGAGATGAGATTAATACAAAATTACTCTATTTCATATTACTTGAGAAGTCCCTGAATGTGTTTAAATGCGGGGACGTAGGTTTGAACAAATCCGGATGACGACCACCACGGACATTCTCTTTATGAACAAATTCTGCATATACAAAAAGCCAGCCAGTTGCATTATACAAGAAAATAAATCACAGAAACATTGAAATGGGCAATGCTATGATTAATATCGCCCCATAATTAGTTTTCTTCCCAGGATTCCCTGTGGAAAACTGGAAGTACTAATAGTATTATTAATATATAATATAGGGCCTGCTCAAATGTCGCAAAAAACGTCATTAAAGTACTTCACATACTAACTTGTACACTTACTGTAGTCATTTACTTACTCTTAGCCTCTATAAAATCTTTCTAAAAAGTAAAATATGACAATTCACTAACTGGTGTAGCCGTTTTCTCCCACCCGTGTCACCACTCCCCCTCACCTTGTTGAGGAGATTGATCTTGGTGACTGTGTTGGTGGCCTCTCCTGAGTGCTTGACCAACAAGGCAATTAGGCGGACAAATGCATCAAGATTGTGGTAGCATTTCGCCCGGATAATAGCCGCACTTGCGGCCGGATTGTGCTGCTGTTCGGCCTGTGCCCGGTAGCTGATCTCCACACACATCTCAGTGCACAAACGAAAAAAACGTGTGATCAAGTCGTCAGTCTTCAGAATGCCCTGCTGGTGCATCTGGGATACATTTAAAAAGAATAGAAAGAACATTAAAAGTGTTTTATTGAAATGCTAGCTATGGATGCTTTGAAACACGTTACAGTAAATATTAAATACTCCACAGGCTAACACCACTGAACTGTTGTCAGACTTCACTCAAATTGTATTAAGAGGCCAAATGAGAGGTAACCATTTCAGAATTCAAAACGGTGATATTGAAGAGTAGCCAATCATCCAAAAACTAGAGGTTACTCAGTTTTTTTCTTATATCGACAACATTGTTCATAAGGAGTAATATACAGGAAGCTGTGCATGGGTGGTTTTTACTGGTTACCTGTCCAACAAAGGCAGAGAAAGCTTTAGTACTGTCTCGGCCAGCAGCAGCAGAATGGTACAGATTAACCCACTCTCTCAACAGGTACTCGGCCTTCTCTCTCAGGCCTGGAGGGTCGTCGTACTCCGATGCCTGCGAGATGCCCGAGTGCATCATAAAGTTGGGCCCACCGTGGGCACGGTCTATCATGGCCTCATAGTTGGAACGCACCACATCCATCAACTGAGGCAAACTGGACAGGTAAGAGAGGGAGAAAATAACGTTTAACTTGTCAGGTTACGTGCAAGCCCGTCATATCCACTGTTTTTAATTGTACAATACAAATCTAATTTCAGTCAACATATAATCATGTCATTTGTAATAGTTATTTTGCCCTCTGGATGGTCTGGCTATGCCTCACCATGCAATTCATCTACTACGCTTATGTAGGAACATAGAAAAACCAACTAAAGCTTTGGAAAAAAATACACCTTTAAAAGATTGTGGCATGTTTTAATAACAATAATTAGAATGTGAGAAGTATACATTTTTTTTAAATGGCCAAGTTTAGACACTGGGCTACCAGTTGTGCCATGATTAATGCATACCAAAAACAAAATCATTTATTCCAAAATTATTTCATTTTTTTTACAATATCCTATGATATTCAACTGAGGATCTTAGGAACCAATATTTTAGTGTTAAGAGGCCTGTAATTGGGGTTTTCAAATGCGTTTGTTCCCGGTTGTTATATCGAAATTGATACTAGCTAGGGGTGGAAATCTTTAGCCAACACACCATTCAATTAAGATTCAGAAGGCTACAACTGAATAATAAAACAATAATTGATGCATCTTAATTTCTGATTTCAATATGTGGTTATTTTTTCCAAATCAAAACAAACAAGAGTAACGTATCTCCCAATAATCTTTACAAATTAAGTATCCCCTTATACATCTAAAATATGTGGTCACATTCTCTTATCAAGGTTTAGTAATTTGCAATTCCAGATACTTGGTTCACACCTTCAGTGTCTCAGCTACAAAGTCATCTAATACGAGTCGAGAGAATGTGTGAAATGGGAAAATACTGCAGACGTCTGTATTTGATGGACTATAGTTATATATCAGAGGTGTAAAATAATACATTTTACTTGTAATATGCTTTACATCGTAAAACAATCTTAACATAACATTTAAATATTGATAAAAGCTTAAATCCCAACCCCAAAAAATAAGGGAAAAAAAGTCAAAACACAGCTAGCAGAAGGCTTTTTCAGAGAAAGGTTTTTAGGCCTGCTTGAAAAGATCAGTCTGTGGCAACCTCAGGTGGTCTGGGAATGCTAAAACTAGTTCAGACGTTTTTACTTCTTATCTTTGATTACACTAATGTTGAATACAACGTCGCCTCCAAATCGGTGGTTAGCAAATTGGATGCATTCAGCTATTAGATTATCCACTGACGCTCCTCCAAAACTGATCATTGGTATACCCTGATAAGATGGCCTTCACTGTAAAATAGGCGGATGGTTCATGGGTATAGATTCCTATATAGGTTGTTAAGGAGGAAAACACCACCTTCTTTAAGGTGTCTTTTAAATAGAGTAGTCTCTTATAATCTTAGGTCTAATTATGTTATCAGCCTGTTCCAAAAGTGACTAAGGCAGCAGGGCACAACTAATTTCAGCACTAGGCACCTTTTGACTGGATCGAGTTGCAAAGCAATTTGAAATTAATCGGCTTTGTCTCCCTTGATAGATTCCTGTGCTCTGTGTTAATTGTTTATGCCAAATGCCAATGTTGAATTTTATTTGTTGTGTATGTACTGTGCATGTATTCTGTGTGCTGTCATGTTGCCTGCCACTCGGATCAGTTCATCACTGTAAAACAGAATCCGTTCTCAGCTGACTTACTTGGTTAAATAAAGTTACTATTATATAGACAATAAAAATGTTTAGTTTTTCCTTTCTTCATGTAAATGTTATATTGTTAGACAACTAGTCACTGTTTTAAAGTCTTCAAGTCTGCTCATGGCTTACCCTTCGGGGGCGTTGGCACGCGAGTGGGCACTAGTCCTCATGAGGGTCTCGATGGTGTGGAACAGGTCAGCCTCTGTGATGTGGCTGACACTGCGCTCATCCACAAGCAGCAGCTTCACTAGCTGCATGGCAAATGCCACAGCCATGTAATGCAACCCGTTCTCCATTGACTGGAAGGGACAAGATAGGTCACACAGAACACATCATGATCACAGCAACCACAAAAAATACATGTTACACTTTCCTAGGCTAATAGGCTTTCATATTTTGGGATATATATCAATCTCCCAAATGTTATACTAGAGAGTTCCTTAACTGAGGAAAGCCTACTATTTTCTTAAAAGAAGGGTAGGTGGGTGTGTTTGTGTATACCTGGGCAAGGTGCAGATCATACTGCTGCATATTAACCAAGTGGTTGCGGATGAGCAGCTCCACAGCTTCCACGTTATATTTGTACTCATCCCGGCACTCAATGAGACATCTAGAAGAAAGAGACGGTATGAAACATGAAGGGGACCAGGCTCAGTCACCGCTTAGTTCAACATGACAAGCAGAGTGGATGTTTTGGCAACTCAAGGAACACACATTTCTAGCAACTGTAGAGTGGAGCTTTTCAAACATGATTGTGGTTCCTGTGTCATTAACAGACACTGGGTGTGATGACTGTTTGAGAGGTGATAACAGCATACCTGGTGATCTGCTTGTTGCACCATTGTGGACCATAGGCACGCCCATCCTGAAGGGCCTTGAGCACCAGCAGGTGACACTCTCTGTAGCGCAACAGCAGGTCAGCATCGGCACCGCTGGTGGCATCCAGCAGGCCCTCAACCGCCTGCACACAGCGAAAGAAACATGAGAAAGATGAGAAAATCAGTTAAATGAAACTTCTCGGTTAGACTACATAGGCTCTGGCTTTGTCATTTGAGAACCCCAAAAAAGTAAATTACAGAAAATACAAAATATTTTGTAATCTTTGTAGCTTTGTAGTTGGAAGTTTTGATTTGTTCTATTAGTGGTATACGCAAAATACTGTTAAAAATAATGGTGCACATGCACAAAGAGCTCCGGTGTGGTACCTTCTGTAGTAGTCCCAGCGCAGCTATACCGTCGCGGGAGTTGCGGGCCAGGGCCACAGCCTCCAGAAGGCTGCGAAGGGCCTGGGTCTGGGGGTTCATAGCTAGCGCTGGGGGGACAGCATGCAAGTGCTGCTCCAAGTCCGCCATACACTTATCATAGATCTGAGCCACATCGTCTGTGGCCCATGCCTGTTGCTGTGAAGAGCAAACAAAGGGAGAAGTTTAAGGATCGGGCACAAGCTAATTTTGACAGACCTTTAAAACAAAAAAGGAACATACCTTTGCATAGCGCAAATTGATTTGTTTGCCTGCTGAGGCACACTTCCATTTTCGTGGATACTTACTACTTAATACATACTACCTGCTTAACCATTTCCAGCCGGCACGCTTTAATTTCAGAACAGAAGTGTCGATGACCATAGGATTAATAGCGCAGGCGGTCAATGGCATACTTTTATTCTGAAAAAGGCCAGATATAGCTGACAAATCCAGCTACTCATTTTATTATTTGCTATTGGGTAAGTGGCGCGAATATTTTATGGGATTGAATACCCTCTCACTGAAAAAAAAAATCACCACAGCTGAAGCGGAGCCCATGGCGTTAACCCAGGAAACAGGACCAAAGTATCGTATTTAACACCTCAAAGTGAAATATGAGGCATCATTTCGAGGAAAGACCAGTTATATTTCATGTTTAATCAATTACATGACTTGAAAAACAAATTATCACATTAAACATTTGTAAAACGGTTTACTTGTCTAACTTCATTAGCGTGAGTTGTAGAGCTTGACATCCCTTTTCAGCACGGTGGCTCGGTGGTTAGCACTGTTGCCTCACAGAAAGAAGGTCCTGGGTTCAATCCCCACCTGACCCAAGGGCCTTTCTGTGTGGAGTTTGCATGTTCTCCCCGTAATTGCGTGGGTTTCCTCCGGGTACTCCGGTTTCCTCCCACAGTCCAAAAACATGCATGTTAATTGGTGACTCTAAATTGCCCGTAGGTGTGAATGTGAGTGTGAGTTGTTGTCTATCCCTGTGTGTCGGCCCTGTGATAAACTGGCGACCTGTCCAGGGTGTACCCTGCCTCTCGCCCTGTGTCCGCTGGGATAGGCTCCAGCCCCTTGCCTTGACTACTGCAACTCCCTCTTGGCTGGGTTGACTGCGAGTGCCATCAAACCCCTACAGCTCATCCAGATCACAGCCGCTCGTCTGGTCTTCAACCTCCCTAAGTTCATTCACGCTACTCCTCTACTTAACACACTGCACTGGCTGCCGGTAGCAGCATGCATCAAATTCAAGTCACTGGTTCTAGCTTATCAGACGATGACCGGAACTGCACCCTCCTACCTACAGTCGATGCTCAGACCATAAACCCCATCCCGACCACTGCGCTATGCCACTGGATGTTGCCTTGATGCCCCCTCACTCCGTGGAAAGGGCAGCCTGGCACCCCGTTCACGACTTCTCTGTCCTTGTCCCTCAGTGGTGGAATGACCTCCCCACTAAAATTAAGACCGCAAAGTCTTTGTATACTTTACACCGAAACTTAAGACTCACTTGTTTCGACTGCACTTTGGCTCTTAAATGTGACATTGCATCTACCTAGCACTTCAACTTGATATACTAAGTAATAGTTTGTTCTCAGAAATTGTTTGCAGTTGGTTTGCGATGGTTCTGTTTTGTATCCTAATGTTTAATGTAGCACTTGCTTAGTTCTTATCTAGGTGATTTGGTCAGGGATGCACTTATTTTATATACCTGACTTGTAGTTGTTTTTTTTACCCTCTCTTGCTGTAGGCACTATTTTTTGTAAGTCGCTTTAGATTAAAAGTGTCTGCTAAATTCATGTAATGTAATGTCTCAACCAGGCTATTGCAAGGTTTAAACAATTAAACCAACCACCAGATCAATTTTAGGTGGTGACTTGGCCAGCCGCTCCAAATAGTATTCCTATTTCATATTATGGCCATGACGCAAACACATGGCATCAGTAGGGAATTGTTCGCATATAGTCAAAAGGTCACTAAATTGCCACCAGAAAAAGAAATAGGCATAGTTATAACCTACTGTTTTACAATATAAAAAAATAGTCCCCTTGCAATTTGAAATTGCCCCCTCAGTAACTTCATCCATGCACCGAGCCTGCTGGAGATCCTTCTTGAACACTCTAGGCAAGCCCCCTCCAGACCACACACCTGAAAAATATTACTGCTACTCGTGTTCATTCCATTTATTAGATGTCTCCGCTTTCACTGTCACTGTAACACACTTTAAAATGCCACTGAGTTGGAATTTGTGCTACATAAACTTACCTTGCCTAAATTAGATGTCCTGATCAGTTTATTACAAAAATTGTTCAGACTCTGAATCAGATGAGGAAATGGGGCCCAACATAGCTCTACACCGCTATAAAGCAGAGCCCAGCATAAGCATGGATAAGTGTCCACTGCAATGGTGGTTCACTCATGCAGCAGCCCATGTAAAGGTGTCTTCCCCTGCTCACAAATATCTTGCCACTCCTGCAACCCCAGTGCAATGTGAGAGACTCTTCTCACTTGAAGGCGCCATAGTCCAAGAGGGCAGCCGTACACTTAGAGATGTGTTAGTGGGTCTTAGCAAATGACTGAAGGAGAAGTAAGAGGTAGAGGCCAGTTGAACTGTGTGATCTTAGTTAAATTAAAATAACTGTTGAGGCCAAGATTTTGGTGGAAGTGAAAGCTCCATGATCAATTCAATGGAAAAGAAAAAAGTATGTGACTTCAAGAGGTATGGAAATAATACTGACTTCTAAAGCCATCTGTAATGTCTTTATTATGCTTTGCTCATCTGCCATAATAATGTAATGTCTGAACTCCAGCACGGTGGTTCAGTTGTTAGCACTGTTGCCTCAAAGCAAAAGGTCCTTGGTCCGAACCCCAGCGAAACCCAAGGGCCTTTGAGTGGAGTTTGAATGTTCTCCTCGTGTTTGTGTGGGTGCTCTGGTTTCCTCCCACTTACAAAAAACATCAGTGCCCCAAGCAGACACTGCCAATAGAACTGGAGTTAGGCTGTCTGTGTGTGTCTGATCTGTGTGTGCAAAAGTCTGTTGTGATATGTTGGGTGAGCAAGCTTGGCGCAAATTGGCTGCCATGGTATCACCCAGACAGATAGATGTCTGTCCGTCCATCCATTCGTTGCGTGTACCTAATTGGCAACCAATTTGTAAAGCGCTTTGACTCCAGACAAAAGCTCTAAAAACTAAATCCAATTATTTATTTAATTTAGTATCATTAACATCATCATTATTATTATTATCATTATCATTATTATTATCATTATTATTATCATTATTATTATTATTATTATTATTATTATTATTATTAATAATCTTGCTTTGTGGGCCATTCCCAGCAAATATTCATGTATCCCCAAATAACATTAATCACCATATCACCTAGCTATAAGCAGGAGTTCTGTGTGTATCAGTTTCAGCTGCTTTGGTGTTAATGAAATTAACAACAGGTGCACTAGAGGGGCAATAATGAGATGACCCTCAAAACAGGAATGGTTTCCAGGTGGAGGCCACTGACATTTTTTCCCCTCATCTTTTCTGACTGTTTTTCACTAGTTTTGCATTTGGCTAGGGTCAGTGTCACTACTGGTAGCATGAGGCGATACCTGGACCCTACAGAGGTTGCACAGGCAGTCCAACTCCTCCAGGATGGCACATCAATACGTGCCATTGCTAGAAGGTTTGCTGTGTCTCCCAGCACAGTCTCAAGAGCATGGAGGAGATTCCAGGAGACAGGAAGTTACTCTAGGAGAGCTGGACAGGGCCGTAGAAGGTCCTTAACCCATCAGCAGGACCGGTCTCTGCTCCTTTGTGCAAGGAGGAACAGGATGAGCACTGCCAGAGCCCTACAAAATGACCTCCAGCAGGCCGCTGGTGTGAATGTCTCTGACCAAACAATCAGAAACAGACTTCATGAGGGTGGCCTGAGGGCCCGACATCCTCTAGTGGGTCCTGTGCTCACTGCCTGGCACCGTGGAGCTTCATTGGCATTTGCCATAGAACACCAGAATTGGCAGGTCCGCCACTGGCACCCTGTGCTTTTCACAGATGAGAGCAGGTTCACCCTGAGCACGTGACAGACGTGAAAGGGTCTGGAGAAGCCGTGGAGAACGTTATGCTGCCTGTTACATCGTTCAGCATGACCGGTTTGGTGGTGGGTCAGTGATGGTCTGGGGAGGCATATCCATGGAGACACACAGACCTCTACAGGCTGGAGAACGGCACCCTGACTGCCATTAGGTATCGGGATGAAATCCTTGGACCCATTGTCAGACCCTAAGCTGGTGCAGTGGGTCCTGGGTGCCTCCTGGAGCACGACAATGCCCAGCCTCATGTGGCGAGAGTATGCAGGCAGTTCCACCATCCGTCGTCTCATTAGGAGCATACCCCGACGTTGTCAGGCATGCATACAAGCACGTGGGGGCAATACACAGCACTGAGTACCATTTTGAGTTGCTGCAATGGAATTTCAGCAAAATGGACTGGCCTGCCGCATCATTTTTTCACTTTGATTTTTGGGGGGTCTTTGAATTCAGCCCTCTGTAGGTTGATCATTTTCATTTCCATCAAACGATGTGGCATCCTTTTGTTCCTAACACATTACCCAGTCCATATCAGTATAGATATCCAGCATGTTTTTTTGCCCCCATTGAGATCTGATGTGTTTTCAAAGTGTTCCTTTAATTTTTTTGAGCAGTGTATTATATACAGCAACTGAACATTCAGGCTGTGTCTCAATACCCATACTACCATACCATATAGTAAGCCAGAAAAATATTTAGTATGTCCCAATATAAAATACGGCAAATGAAGTATGCCAAAAATACCAGGATGTCTTACTACATCCAGTCGCATATTGCAGTAAGCAAGCCAGCATGCTTTTCTGGTTATTCTAACCCACAATGCTCTGCAAAGTTGAAGATACGTCAAGTCGAATCGATCAAAACGATTTTAAAATTGGGCGCTACGGACTGCGACGGATGTTGTGACCAAGTATTGTGTCTCAATTGTATGCCTACTGTTCGCAACAGTACATACTTTGTAAGGGCAGATGCAGTACCTACTAAAAGAAAAAGGTAGTAGTATACAATTTCCGACGCAGCGTCAGTTCTTGAAGTTGATGTGTTGGAAGCAGAAAAAATGGGCAAGCATAAGGATCTGAGCGACTGACAAGAGCCAAATTGTAATGACTAGGCAACTGGGTCAGAGCATCTCCAAAACTGCAGGTCTTGTGGGGTGTTCCCGGTATGCAGTACCTACCAAAAGTAGTCCAAGGAAGGACAACCGGTGAACCGGCGACAGGGTCATGGGCGCCCAAGGCTCATTGATGCGTGTGGGGAGCAAATGCTAGCCCGTTTGTGCTACAGTAGCTCTTCTGTGGGACCGGACCAAAGTGCTGAAAAGTTAATGCTGGCTATGGTAGAAAGGTGTCAGAACACAGTGAATCGCAGCTTGCTGCGTATGGGGCAGTGTAGCCGCAGACCAGTCAGAGTGCCCATGCTGACCCCTGTCCACCCCCGAAAGTGCCTACAATGGGCACGTGAGCATCAGAACTGAACCACGGAGCAATGGAATAAGCTGGCCTGATCTGATGAATCACGTTTTCTTTTATATCATGTGGATGACAGTGTGCATGTGCGTTGTTTACCTGGGGAAGAGATGGCACCAGGAAACGATATGGCAAGAAGGGAAGCCAGCAGAGGCAGTGTGACTACCCCCCTGCCAGTCTGCACTGACGTTAGAAGAGCGGAAACAAGTGCAGAAACTTCGCTGCTGGACTTGGGGTGTTTCATCAATATACCATCATAGCGGCTGAATACGTCATTGAATTACGCACAAATCAGCCTAAAAAGTAACAATGTTAAAAGGTTCTAGCCAATTAGCTAGAAATATTAGCGAACTAGCGATCTTTTTGTTATGATTGTTACAAAGAAAAGGTCTTGAGGGTTGTGACGGCATCTGTCCAGTAGAGGGCGCTGCAGGGCCGTGGTGGTGAGGCATTCCTCTTTAGAGGCTCCCAGTTGAACCCAGGTGAGTTCAATCTGGTGACTAGTTAGAGGAATGCTATTTAAGGGTGTCGGCTTTGTTTCAGAGGGAGAGCGGCAGATGGAGAGCTTGGTTGCAGCGGAGCAGGCCGAGCAACAGCAACAGCTTTGTCTGTGCCCTGAACCTTCACAACCGGCGCTCAACGTGGGGCACAGACCGAGTACAGACACCGTGGTTTAGGGTTGGGAAACGCCCCTTTTATTCAAACTCCACATGCAATGACCCACACTGCGCTGCTATTGCATATTTTACAGTAACTGCTGCTGTTGTGGTTGAGGTTGACTGCTGCTGCTGCTCAGCCTGCTCCGCTGCAATCAACCTCTCCATCTGCCGCTCTCCCTCTGAAACAAGGCAGACACCCTTAAATAGCGTTCCTCTAACTAATCACCAGATTGAACTCACACGGATTCAATTGGGATCCTCTCAAGAGGAATGCCTCACCACCACGGCCCTGCAGCACCCTCTACTGGACAGATGCCGTCACAACCCTCACAGGTCTATAATCCATTAAAACTATATTAAAGTAAGTTAATACGAGGGTTTTTGTAATTTTTTACTTTAAAAGAAAATACTTAAATTTGTGATTTTCTTTTTTTACCAGTTAAGTTTGCCACCATCTTGCCGGTGATAAGGCTTTCTGGGAGAATTCTTATAAGCCTCAGTTTCAAGTGTGCCTCTGGAAAATCTCTGTTTCAAGGACCATGTAGCCCTAACCCTAAATCATAAGAGAATTGGGACATCCCTATCCCTACACGTTAACGCGCAAAATGGAGGGTTAGGGCTAAGTGTTAGGGCCAAGGGGTGTAAAATAGGCAATTGGGATTGGGCCTTAAGCTATAGTAAAGTACATTGAAATGGTCTAAAATAGAGGATAAACACAGACCACCATTTCAAGATTAGCAAGAGAAGTTGTCTTACATTAGAGAATTATCTTAATTAAAACTAGCCTGACTAGACTTCTGAACCTGATTTCTAGATTTCTTAAAGCAGGTTTTACATATACAAAATATTGTTAAGAGTTGGATCAAATGGCAGTTTCTGAATGTTCTGTAGTTGCTGTATATCAATGGGTTTGTTGGCAGATGGCTCCATTCCACTGGTTAAAGGGCCATTTATAAATGGTAAAAATTATACATTATCTGGACAGAGTAACCCCAGGGTTGTCCAGGGAATATTTTGCGATTATTTAAGATTAAAATTTAAGATAAATGTAATGCCAACTTTACAGCCATACTGGCAAAAGCATGAAGGATACAATGGAAAATCAGTATGGATTTTAAGTCTTTGAAAACAATTTACCAAATAGGCCTACTTGAATTTAATAAAACATTTTATTACTGTTTCATAATTAGTACACAAAAGCTTTGTGAAGTGTATGTGTGTGTGCTTTAATAACAAAATAAAAAAGTTGCATAAAATTCGCATTAAGAGCACCCACTAGACACAAGAGCTTGCCGCTTCAGACTGCACTACGGACGAGGCGATTTCAGGAGTACTGCTTGAGGTAGCCGTGGTGCCAGCTTTGAAGAGCATTGCTGTGCACAGAACAGCTATAGGCGCATGTGCCTTATTTTGAGAATATTAAATAAGATTTAAAAATATCCTGCACATATTTTTTATATATTCTTTAAAAAAAAAAGAATAATACTTTCAAGACCCCAAGGGTACCTTGTCTGGAGCAACGGGCTTCTATGATCTAAAGCGGTCTAATTGGAACCTTGTCTAAGGGAGCAGTGGAGGACTTAGTTTGGCCTATGATAACATCAAATTAACTTGGAAGAAGGAAATAGGGGTGGTTTTTTAGTACTCCGGTTTCCTGCTATGGTTTATCATTCCTTTCTCAGAGTTAGGAAGCAAATGCCAACCCAGAGCGTTGAGGGTGGAGGTCAGGGTGCAGGTCACAGGACAAAGTGGGGACCCGGGATTGGAAAATCATCAATGTACTTGTTTTTTTCTAGCTCTATTCAATAGTTATTCATGTTATGCTTTGCGGCACAAAAGGGGGACACTGGAATTTAAAAAGTAACCAGAAGTGCCAGATAAACCTGCTCTTTCAACTAATTATCAAATCATGTGGCTTTTTTGTAGGTCTGGCAGAATTGGCTGTATGGGCGTTGCACACTTTCAAACTGATGACAATTCAATGTACTCTGTGGGAAGTTTTCCTGTTATGTATGGTCAATCTGCAATGTCTTAGTCATCCCTTCGGTGATCTTGTGAGTTTGCAATAAAAACGATGTTATTTCAAGCTGGTCATTATTTGCACTTAGTTGATTCCAAATAATTGGTGTCTGTCTGGTAACTATTTTACAGCTGCTTCCTTTTCTATGTTAGTTGTTTCTCTGCTTTCGCCTGATAAATATTACCTAATTATTAATGTTGTTTACTTTTGGCTCCACATACCACTATAAGTGTCCTTCACCGAAAGATCTTCAGGAATGAAGTCCACAGGAAAATAATTAATAATTTACAATTCAAAGGGGGGAAAAAAGTGTTTTACTTCCCATTCATTAATTATTCAATTTTCTGCCTTCTTAAAACTTTAACAACAATTTGAATAATTCAAGATTCTCAGGTATTAATTTATTTGTTAGTCCCACCAACATTAAGTCCATGTTTATGTGATTTTTGTAGTGCCATTAGTTCTTAGTGTCATTAATAATTAAAGGCAAACATTTGGTCTAATAGGAAAAGGGTTAAGGCAAGCTGATAATTAAAATACATATCTAATTGCTGGCCTAACGAGGCTAACCCATGGCAGGTCAAAAGTCACAGTAAGGCATTTAGGGTGAACCAGTGCTAGTTGCAAGGACCCTTACCTTCATGGGCTGGGCAAGGAAGCCAGTGGGCTGAGACAGGTCGTTGCTTGGAAGGAAGCCTGGGACGTTGCGAGCAAACTCCTCATACACAGCCAGCTGTTTGGGGTCGACACCTCCAACCTGCCGCAAAAAGTCACGATTTGAAAATCGACTAATCACAGGTGTTGAAATAATTAAACATGAATCTTCAAATGCAGAAGTAACCCTCCTTTTGCAGAAGCCTTCCTACCTTGAGACGAATCTGCTCAGGCATACGTTCAGCCTGGTAGGTAAGCACTACAGGATCACAGTAACGACGACCCTCCTGACGAGCGTGCTTCCTCAACTCAAACTCCTACAGTTCCAAATAGAACAAAACGGACAATACTAGTTAAAATATTCTATTGGTTCTGTACACAGACACAAATATGTTTAACCCCATTTATGAATAACAATTATATTTAGTATGTTAAGGTAAAGCCCCAGAGTAATTTCTCTTAGAGGTGGAAACACAAAATTTGCTGTGGGAACCACACACATTTCACATATTGATCATGACTTAAAAGGACAAAGTTGATTTTCTCTTAAATACACATATTCCAAGAATAAAGTTTAACATTCATTTGACATGCTAAATATCAGAGCTAAACTAAATAAAAGGTCATTATTGAAATATCCCGAATATTCCTACATGGAACCATTTCTGTGCCATACTATTTTTAGTTGTGAATCACTTAGGGTTGCTCATTTAATAATTTTTCACAAAAATACAAGTGAAAATACACAGGGATGCAAACAGGTAAGGGGTAAAAAAGATGAGAACATTGTGTTTACAGAGAAAACCACAACAGGAGAAAATCTCTAAAGATATTTGCATTACATTACGCTCACTTCTAATTGCTTAAGTATATTTGCATCTTGTTACACCACTTCCTTCACGCTACTGAAATCAACGCTGCAGTGAGCAGTCAGTAAACAAGTATTTCTGAACTTCTGGGTTTGTCATGGTCACACATAAGACAAGCATTAAAACCAAACCGAACGGAGCCAGTATAACTTGATTACAATAGGTGTAATGTGCTCACTCGACTTTGTACTGGTGATGATACGGGCAGCTGAGTTTCGGGTAAGTTGTCGCTTGTGTATAAGTTTGAAGGGGATTCCAGAGAGAACAGCATTAAAATAGTCAAATTGGGAAGTGACAAAGGCAAGAACCAGGACTTCAGTGCTGGACTGGTGAGTGATGGACGGAGTCTAAAGATGTTACAGATGTGAAAGAATGCAGACCAGATGATGGTATGTAAGTGAGGTTCAACGTAGAGGATATTGTTGTCAATTGTGACTTTACTCAAATCTTCACTTTAGAAAATAGGCACAGAAAAGCCATCAATAGTGATAGGGATGTTATGGGGTTGGGTAGTTTGGACCAATGAGCATGATTTCATTTTTTTTTCTTATGGAGCTTCAGAAATTTCTTGCTCATCCAGCCTGTAATGTACTGGTGGCAGTTTGTGAGTGATGTCGGCGGGAAGGCGGTGGAGGGTTTGGTGGAGAGGTAGAGCTAGGGCTGGCCAATATGGCCAAAAAAAGGTATCTATTTTTTTAAAATTGGGGACGATCCTCCAAGTCTGAAGCCATGGTTCTCTGCCGGAAAACGGTGGAGTGCTCTCTCCGGGTTGGGAGTGAGTTGCTGCCCCAAGCGAGGGAGTTCAAGTATCTCGGGTTCTTGTTCACGAGTGAGGGAAAAATGGAGCGCGAGACTGACAGGCGGATTGGTGCAGCATCAGCAGTAATGCGGGTGTTGTACCGGACCGTCGTGGTGAAGAAGGAGCTGAGCCGAAAGGCGAAACTCGCGATTTACCAGTCGGTCCACGTTCCAACCCTCACCTATGGTCATGAGCTTTGGGTAGTGACCGAAAGAATAAGATCGCGAGTACAAGCGGCTGAAATGTCTTTCCTCCGTAGGGTGGCTGGGCTCAGCCTTAGGGATAGGGTAAAGAGCTCGGTCATCCGGAGGGAGCTCGGAGTAGAGCCGCTGCTCCTTCGCGTCGAAAGGAGCCAGATGAGGTGGTACAGGCATCTGATAAGGATGCCTCCTGGGCGCCTCCCGTTGGAGGTTTTCCGGGCACGCCTTACTGGTAGGAGACCCTGGGGTAGACCCAGAACACGCTGGCGGGATTATATATCTCGTCTGGCCAGGGAACGCCTCGGGATCCTCCAGGAGGATCTGGAAAACGTTGCTGGGGATAGGGACGGCGGGAATTCCCTGCTGAGCCTGCTGCCACCGCGACCCGGCCCCGGATAAGCGGCGGAAAATGGATGGATGGATGGATGATCATAATCTCGATTTCTCTTGTTGATTCTCTAAACAAACTACAAAATACCAACTAAATAAAATAACAAAATAAAAATGTAGATTACTCCCAAACCTTGGAATGGCACTTAAGGTACTAAAAGCACAGCAACAAAAATATCAGAAAAGAACAGTAGTATAGGGCCTACTCTTGCATGCAGCAGATTAGTATTCTCTTTACTAAAGCAATGAGTTCCGTCGACATTCATAGACTTACCATATTTTATACAATCTACGTTACTAGATCAATTGCGCCTAGATTAAATTGCGATTTTCTCGATTTAGAATTTTTACACGTCGCGCTACTCATAATTCTAATTAATCGACTAAATCGTAAAATCGCCCAGCCCTAGGTAAACCTGGGTGCAACATAGCAACGAAACTGTTCATTCGCCATCATCATGTGTCCAGAGGTGAACCCAAAACTGACTCCTGAAAAACGCCCTGTGCGTAGGGTTGGGAATCATTTGAAAACTTGATAGATACCAAAATCGATACCTTTAATTTGATACTTTTTCCGATGCTTCATATTATAAAAACTTAAGATCATTGGCCAACTACTTTTCTACAAATTATACAATGAGCATCATAATTTGCATAAAGGATGCAATGACAATGACGTCAAAGCGCAGACTGACAGCTTTAATCTGAGGGCATATTCCTACATATCAGATGAACATATGACTTTTTTTATATAATAATACTGGTATCTTTACAATTCTTATGGAGGAAGGTAATCATATAGACTAGAATTCTATAATACCCCTGCATGGGGTGACCACATTTTCAAACCACCAAACCGGGACCCTTATGTACGCGCACTTGCATGAGTCATCATAGTAACAGCATTGACGACACATTGATCGATTTGAAGAAAGACAAATCAATGTGGAAGTTAGATGCATGATGCATTATGTTTTACTTCACTATGTTAAACTGAATGTGATAGAACATACGTCTATGTAAGCGCTGAAAACAAAAATATGATTACTATCATTTTAATTGTGGTGAAAACCGAGACAATTTGGTAGTGAATGTTTTAAACCATTTTAGTGTTTTACCTACTGGGACACGGGACACCCAGCTTGATACTGGGACAGTTTCATTAACACCAAAGCAGCTGAAACTGATTAAAAACCCCCTCTGCTACTTAACTGACCAGATTAATATCCCAGAAGTTTAATTGACTTGATGCAATAATCTGATTGCTCAAAATAATTTAAAGGAACACTTTTCAGTGTATTACTTGTCTAGTTTTAAAGAAACCGACTCAAAATTCAGTTAGAAAAAGACTGACAAAATAGAAAATAACCTCATTTCAAATAACTAAGACCACTTTCTTCACACAATTTTCCCTGCTTCTCTGATGTAAATAAATATTAAAATTCGTGACTAGCCAGCAGACATCACAAATGATTTGCTCTAGTAACCCCTTAACCAATTATATGTGTTTATAGTAAATTTTGTCTTTAGTATCCGGTAGTTTTTAGAATGAAAATATTCAATTTGCCGGCTGAGAGATTAATGTTATTTTCAGCAGCAATTCTGTCACTTAATTTAAGCGTGCCGGCTAGGAAGAAAGAAACCCTTGTATTAGCCCTCTGAGCCCCAAGCCATTTCTGGGTGTTTTTTTCAGTGGCCTCCATCTGGAAAGCCATTCCTGTTTTGGGGGTCGTCTCATTGTTGCCCCTCTAGTGCACCTGTTGTTAATTTCATTAACACCAAAGCAGCTGAAACTGATTAACAACCCCCTCTGCTACTTAATTGACCAGATCAATATTCCAGAAGTTTAATTGACTTGACGCAATAGTCTGCTCAAATAAATGAAAGGAACACTTTAATCAGTGTATTTAAAATGTCTAAGGTCTGTACAATGTCAACACTGGAACAAGAAAAGCAACAAAATCCTTTTACTTTTGAATCTATATTGTGAAGTCCAGACTGTGTGTATCAAAAGTTATGAAGTTCTGTAATACTTAACCTATTGTTCTATAGGTGTTTTTGAATGGGAAAAACGGCAACCCCTTGTCACTGACAAAAAAAGGGATGTTTTTCTGTTGCCTGTAGCCTCATACTTTGATGAATTTGAAAAATGTCAATGGATTTGTGCACAGCTGGAATTTTAAAGCGACTATATGGAACTTTATTCTATTTACGGATTATCAATACCTTTCTACAGTTTGCACATTGTAATGTCTATGGGAGAATGAAAAAAATCACCGTTCAAATCAGTCCTCAGTCTTGATATGTAACACTCATTTTGTATGCCACCGGTTACGATCTCCCACAAAACTGTAACAAAATGCTTTATGGCACAAGGAAGTGCGTCACTAAATCAGGAAGAGAATTTCATACTTGGAGTTTAGTCGATCGTGCTAGTGACATGCAGTGACCACGAGCATTCAGTATTTCAGCTTTGCAACGGTTAGGTAAAAATAATTGCACCAAGCAAACGGTAGGGGTTCCCATGACCAGAAACTACATACCCGCTTTACGCTCTACAAAGGAAACTATAAAATGATACTGCTGACATTAATGGGTTAATGCTGAGAAGTAACTTCCTCTGACATAATAGTTACATAATATTACTACATTATAATTTTAGTGTGCAGTGGTTCAAGAAAAAAATAAAAGAAACTACTAGTTTCTGCTGGTCAATGCTAGAATTATAATAAAGCTAGAATTATAATAAAACCACACACACCGTAGCGAGTCTTTTGTCCATCTCAGGTCCAGCCTTCTCCACTGCAGTCTTTTGAATGAAGCAGCAGGCCAGCTCACAGTTGTCCTGAGCGATCCGGGCCGCTGCTTCTTCCATCAACTCTCTTTGCTGGGGGGTTGGAGCCTGCAGAATAAGTAGATTCTCAAAGGTGACTTGCAGTAATGACAGAAGTGTAGTGCAGAAAAACTAAAAGCCTATGTTAACGACTAAGAGGTGTACGTGCATGTGTTATACTATTCTGCTAGTGTTACTTTGGTGTTACTGAATTTAAGAGGGCATGCTGGCATATGTAACCAAATGTGGAGAGGCATGTGTATGTTTAAACAATGACAATTAGGAAAAGGGATTATGGGGACGTACCCGAAGTGCAGCAGCAAAGCTGTTCTTGAGATTGGTGGCAATACTCATGAGCAGCGGCTCGCGGCATGTGATCATGGCCATGCCGGCTGTCAAGTTACGCATCATGTGGTGGGCTGCCACTCTCATCCTGGACTCTTCAGAATCCAGTGCAAAGTCCTTACGCACTATTTGCTCGCAGGTGGTCATTGCTATCTTGATGGAGCGATCCACCACAGGGTGTACCAACTCCTGCACAGCACGCTCGATGGATTGGCGCACACACTGCTTAAGCTGTGGGTGAGCCTGGAGCAGAGGGATCTGTAAGGGGACACATGAAACCAACATTTGTATACAAAACCTCAAGAGGATACACATTAACACAAAAAAAAAACATACCGTTTGATTGTAGTGAATGTTTGATTGAGTTGAATGTTGAAGTTGTATAGGGTGACCACTTACGCTGATGTTGATATTTATGTGAGGCGCTAAGCCGGCCAGGGCATACACATTGATGTCGTGGTAGCTAAACTGTGGCGTGGGAGGCCCCGTTGCAGAGCATGTACTGGTAGCAGCCGGGGTGGGTGGAGCAACTGCAAATGGAAGAAAGTCTCCTGTTGGTTACAAAATGCTCGCACTGTTAAAATCTGCCAAGAAGAGCTTGAGAACAAAGGCTTAAAAAACAGGAAAAAGCTGAATAATATGGTCTCAGACAAATCAATGGTAAAAAAAGGCTTTTAGACGCTAATGATCTTTTTTACATTTAACAGAGATGTCAGGAGTCATAATGAAACAGTGACATGCGATACGATCACAGGAAATGTTTCAGAAACAATTATTTCGAAGAAGCAATGCAAGATTGACAGAATAAATAGTCAGTAAAGGAGCCATGAGAATAGGTCTGATGTCTTTGAATCCCTGCCTGGCTATGCACACCTGTGCCAACATTGGGGAGCATCTCTTCAGGAGGCTTGGTTTCCTTTTTTGGTGCTGACAGCTGCTCATCCAGGTTCTTCAGCTTGTCCTTGTCTTTCAGCAGCGTGCCTGGCTTCAGCTCATTTATATCCAGTGAAAGGTTCTTACACAGCACCTCAATCTCAAATTTCAGATTCAGCTGAGAAACAGCATGGAGGGGTAGAAAGACTGGTTAGTATTTTGAGTTTTAGCCTAACCCCTAATTATATTAAAACCTGGAGCATTAAGATGCCTCCATGGGCTTACAAACTAATATTGTTGAAAAAGATAGAATGAATAATCTTGACAGACCTTAAGATCGTGTTCTTGATGAAGCTCGGCCAGAACGTTCATGATGGCCATGGTCCAGGGATTGGGTGGACGGAAGATCTGAGTCATGGTGTGGAAATGTTTCAATTCTGATTCAAGACAATTCTTATAATAACTTCTTAGTTTTTAAAAGCTGCAAGCTATCTTTAGAATTAAGTGTTATAGTTTTATCTGCTGGCAATCAAAGCAAAATTGTAGCTTAAAGTTGAACAGTATGATCCACACCACACACAACTACGGGTAATAAGGTGAAATATATACCATGCTACGTAAACTGGATTCCAGAACCTTGGCAACAAAAGGAACCACATAGAGAAGCTCCTGCTGGCCTTTGACATATGCCTCTAGCAACAAAGATTTCACCTCCAAATCCTAGAGAGAAAAATAAAGAAAGTCTCTACAAATCTTAACAGTTGGTCTGTTGGAGATTGTGCAGTTCTCTACGGAGCAGTCTTTCCATATGACTATGTTTGGTAACCCCCTACCGTGTATAAAATGGGTTTGTTCTTGGCCAGGGTGATCATGCCAAGCCAATGGCCCAGGTTCTTCAGTAAAGATCGATCAGAAAAGTTTGCTGCTGCTTTGTCGGAAGTGAGAAGAACCTAAAGGACAGAAGAACATTACAAACACAAATGTGTGTTGAATCAGAGAAATATTGACAGCAGGGTCCGAAATTAACACCCGTCACTCGAACACAAATTTGGCGAAGATTACCGTATTCCAATTCCAAATTCCACTTGTGTTGGGCTCTGGGACTACTTGTTTAAAGTTATCATTTTGCAGACAACTAAGTTCTTTGCGATTATAACAAAGTTGAACATTTACGTTAGCATAAATAAAAGATGAACATTAGGGGCTAACATAATATTAGCAATATCAATACTGACGTAGCCGCGACTTAATTAAACAATGTGCTTTTGTTTTTGGAACTTGTGACCAATTTGTGAATGGTTGTTATGTGGTTGAGGAGGGGGCCAATGCCAAGCTCACTGAAAAGGACAGAAGCTGAATTCAGGCTACTTCATGACAGTTTGTCGTTCAGCTGTAGCTTACTGCTTCAATGTGAAATCAATTTATTAAACGTCGAATCATTTCTAAGCCCCATCATTTATGACCAAATAGTAGTGACAGTAGCAGTTGTAAGATAAGGTAAGGTAAGAGTAAAAGTAGGCCATTATATCTGGAATGGATTAACTGTTGACAATTGTATTTATGTAAAATACTATGATTGATTTGTTTTTTGCTCTTTCCTCAGGCTCTTGTGTAAGTTCGTATGCAACACAATACCTTTACTCGATACAATGTAGGCCTACTGAAACTAATGTAAAGGTGACACAAAAATTACATTTATTATTTAGCCCGGTAAAAAATATGATTGGCCAATGGATTCTTTAATCTACCAGTCCCCTTGGCCGGCGAGTCAAAAAGTAGATTTCGGACACTGATCGACAGACATCAGGGGGATAACCTAACAAGTTTATGTTTTACCTTGATGTTCCTGTAGGTCTCGTTGAGGACCATCTTGACAAACTCTGGATTCTTAAGAGTGTCAAGAAAGTTGGAATAAAGGCTGTGGAAGTTAGGCTCAATGCTGACTCGCTTCATCACCAAGTACTGAGAAACCCAGGGCATGAACTCCTCCTTCACAGTCTCTTTCAGTTCTTCAACCTGCGACAGGACAAGTTGGGTCTTATTTATGGTTTTAGTGCATTATACTCCAACAGGAATATGACAATGGGACGGTACAGTTTTTAATAAAGCAACTAGTTGTAAACTAGTTGAAATTTAGCTCCAACAACTGTAAGCTTAACTATCTATATGCCGGCCTTCAGTACTGAATTCTGTGATTTAGTTTAAAAAAGTTTGCAGGATAAAAATACATTACAAGGTAGGCCCCTTGCCGTTTTTAACAGTTTAGGTAAAAAATAATGGTAATGGTTAACAAAGTTAAAAAACCACACACTTTGGCAAACTGTAGCCTCCCAAGAGTTGATTTAACCCACATATTCCAATAAACTGGAAGCACATGTGATTTGTCTGTTCCAATAATTGCACTTCCCAGCAAAGCTGTGTACTAGCAAAGGAAGACAATATTTAAATGTTCAACATAAACCATATAGGCCACCTTCTGAGTCATGTTTGACTGGGAAAGATTGTTGAAAATGAAGGCAATCTTCTCCTGGACATTCTCTGGAGGTTCGACAATGCGCTCTGTCTGGTCGGTGGCCACCAGTAGCGTGTCTATGTTGGTGGTGTTGATTGATGGCTGAGGAAGACAGCATTAGAATCGTGGTTAATACATGTGGTGGTCCTACTGAAATCCTTGCTCTATTGCTATAACAATTAAGGGTGTTGTCGACTTATAAATACACGCGCAAATACGATAATTATGCAAATTATACCACATCTAATTAAATTTGAGCTTATTTGCATAAATTTCCAGAACAGTAATTTGAACATTGGATAAAGCCAGGTTCAAAATTATTGTTTCCTTTTGTTGACATATCAGTGAAAGGTTTTTACAAAGGATCTTTTGGATATCTCGATCCCTCAGAAAATATCAACAGTCATAAAACAATTTGCAATGTTTTTAGAAATAAATTTATGGAAAAATAAGTTTATGAAATATATGAGCAAACAGTTCAATTAAAACCTTCAGAATAAAGATTTGAATAAAACTGGAAAGTTGGGTGTAAGTGGCACTGAAGTGGAGATTTCTAGCTCAGGTTTTGAAAAAACGGTGTCAGAAATCGACACCAACCAATGCGATATCATGGTTAGGTTTAAACCCTCATTTGTACTTTCACGATTGGTAGCAGAAACAAAGGAAATTACCATTTTAAGATTTGAATACATTGTGCTACAGGAAATTAGCATAACATGAATACACTACACTGTGTTTGTTAAATGTTGCAGCATTAACACGCCAACACCTGATAAAGTTGATGCATTTGTAGAGGCAAGTCCACAAAATAATGTATCATATTTTAGTGTAGTTTAAGGTTTGAAAATGACACTATTATCGTGTATGTATAATTAATGCTTAATGTGCTTTGTGTGTCTATCAGGATTAAGCAAAGCAGTGTGGAGAACCCTTCCAAAAACCTGCTAAATGTAGACTGCACTAAACTCATTTTGCATGAATTGAACAAGCTAATGCTTTAATTGTTGAATTGTTTTACCTATATACCAGGCCCTTACATAGCCCCCCTTCTTATGCCCCCTCAAAGTTATTTAATTAGTGTGAGGAAGAAAGAAGAAGGCTACAGTGAACCACACATGCTATTTAGGGTTTGCTAATGTTATTTAAATCTGTATTGTTTCCCAAGTCTGTTTCATAACGAAGTAAATACTTTAAGGGGAGCCTCTGGTATTCTAAATTCACACGTTTTGGTTCTGGAGGAAACTGTGGTAACTAAACTGGTAATGAACATTTGCTAAGCGCTCGACTTCAATGGTTGTACCTGTAGTTGCTAGCTAGTTAATCTTGACATACTGGCTAGCTAAAGTCACAGCACCAGCTTGAACAAAACTTACTGTTTGCTCGGCTGATCTGGAGGGTGGCTTGGACACAAACAGTACAGGAAATATATTGTTACTTTAAACTTACATAACGTTCATTGCAGAGCATTTTGTGAAACTTATATCAATCTATTTCGTCTGCTTAGAATGTGGGAATATTATTTTGAGCTGGGAATGTAAGCCGTGAGTTTTGAGGCTTGTTGTTTGGCCATTTGAGACTAGAATACAATTTTTTACAAATATTGTGTGTGTGGTTTATGGTTTATTAGATTATTTGTGTTGCTGTTTCAAAATATATGTACATATCGGGGCCTATTGGCAAACAAAAAGTACCACAGAACGATCACAAGTTAGCAGTGTTGGATAAAAATAAAGCCTAAACTATAGAGTTCGAGTAAATTGGGAAACAAAAGTTACTAACGTTAGTAACGCATTACTTTATGGGAGTAATCGGTAAAGTAGCATAGTTATTTTTTTAAAGCGGTAAAGAGTAACTAACTAAATACAAATATCCAGTAACTAGCACAACACCGCATGTTACAGATTGGAAGTCACATATTTGCATCCCCCTCCGAGAATTGCCACCTTAACGTGGTGGAGGGGTTTCAGTGTCCCTGTGACCCTGGGAGCTGTGTTGTCGGGAACAGTAGCCCCTGGTAGGGTTTCCCATGGCAAATTGGTCCCAGGGGAGGGTCCAGACTAGGCGCGATTCGAAAACACCCAATGAAGCGGAACCAACGGCACTGTGGCACCTCGCCCGGAAGAGGGAAACCGGGGCTACCCCCTGGAGCCAGACCCAGGGGGGATGCTCGTCGGCGAGCGTCTGGTGGCCGGGCCTTGACCCGTGGGGCCCGGTCGGGCACAGCCCGAAGAAGCAGCATGGAGCCGCCGCCCTGTGGGCCCACCACCTGCAGGGACAGACATTGGGGTCGGGTGCAATGCCAATCGGCGGGGACCTAGGCGTGCTGACCCCTGGCATCGTAGACTGGTCCTAGGGACGTGGAATGTAACCTCTCAGGTGGGAAAGGAACCGGAGCTAGTGCGGGAGGTGGAGCAGTACCAACTAGACATAGTTGGGCTCGCCTCGACGCATAGCTCTGGTTCTGGAACCCAAGTCCTGGAGAGGGGCTGGACTCTTCTTTTCCGGAGTCGCCAAGGGTGAGAGGCGCCGGGCAGGTGTGGGGATTCTTACGAGTCCCCGGCTGGGTGCCGCTGTATTGGAGTTGTCCCCGGTGAACGAGAGGGTCGCCTCTTTGCGGCTGCGAGTCGCTGGGGGGATGGCTGTAACTGTTTGTGCTTATGCACCAAATGGCAGTTCGGAGTATTCGGCCTTCTTGGAGTCGCTGGGTGGGGTCCTGGAAAGGGTGCCATCTAGTGATTCTATAGTTCTGCTGGGGGACTTCAACGCCCATGTGGGTGACGATGGAGAAACCTGGAGAGGGGTGATTGTGAGGAATGGCCTGCCCGATCTGAACCAGAGTGGTGCTTTGTTGTTGGACTTCTGTGCTAGGCATGGATTGTCCATAACAAACACCATGTTCGAGCATAGGGAGGTTCATAAGTGTACCTGGTACCAGAGCACGCTAGGCCGCAGATTGATGATCGACTTTGTGGTCGTATCGCCAGACCTGCGGCCGTATGTCTTGGACACTCGGTAAAGAGAGGAGCTGAGCTGTCAACTGATCACCACCTGCTGGTGAGTTGGATCAGATGGCGGGGGAGGCTGCCGGACAGACCCGGTAAACCCAAACGCGTAGTGAGGGTGAATTGGGAACGTCTGGTTGAGGACCCTGTCCGGGAGGTCTTCAACTCCCACCTCCGGAAGAACTTCTCGTGCATCCCGGGGGAGGTTGGGAATATTGATTCCGAGTGGACCATGTTCAAAACCTCCATTGTGGAAGCGGCTGCTAGGAGTTGTGGTCAGAAGGTCGTCGGTGCGTGTCGTGGCGGCAACCAAAGAACCCGCTGGTGGACTCCAGCGGTGAAGGAAGCCGTCAGACTGAAGGAGGCCTTTCGGGCTTGGTTGGCCCAGGGGTTTCTTGAAGCAGCAGACGGGTACCGGGCGGCCCGAAGGGCTGCCGCTTCGGTGGTCAAAGAAGCAAAAACCCGGGTGTGGGAGGAGTTCGGGGAGGCTATGGAGAAGGACTTTCGGTTGGCTTCAAGGAAGTTCTGGCAAACCGTTAGACGGCTCAGAAAGGGAAAGCAGGGATTGGCCCAGGCTCTGTTGAGCAGGGGAGGAGAACTGCTGACCCGGACTGGGGATATCGTCGGGCGGTGGAAGGAGCACTTTGAGGAACTTCTTAACCCTGCCAACACGTCCTCTGTGGAGGAGGCAGAGTTCGAAGACTCAGGGGAAGTCTCAGCAATATCCCTGGCAGAGGTCACTGAGGTAGTTGGGAAGCTCCTCAGCGGCAAGACGCCGGGTGTGGATGAGATTCGCCCCGAGATGCTGAAGGCTCTGGACATTGTTGGGCTGTCTTGGTTGACACGGCTCTTCGATGTCGCGTGGAGGTCGGGGACAGTACCATTGGAATGGCAGACCGGGATGGTGGTTCCCATTTTTAAAAAGGGGGACCGGAGGGTGTGCTCCCATTATCGGGGTATCGCACTTCTCAGCCTACCTGGGAAAGCTTATGCAAGGGTGTTGGAAAGAAGACTCTGACCGATTGTCGAACCTCGGATCCAGGAGGAGCAATGCGGATTCCGTCCTGGTCGTGGAACAGTGGACCAACTCTTTACCCTTGCGGGGCTGTTTGGGGGGGCATGGGAGTTTGCCCATCCAGTCTACATGTGTTTTGTGGACTTGGAGAAGGCCTTTGACCGTGTCACCCGGGGAGTCCTGTGGGGGGTACTGCGGGAGTATGGGGTGCCGGGGTCGTTGCTACGACCCATTCGGTCCCTATATAACCGGAGTAAGAGCTGTGTCCGTATCCTCAGCACAAAGTCAAATGCGTTTTCAGTGCGTGTTGGACTCCTCCAGGGCTGCCCCTTGTCACCGGTTCTGTTTGTGATTTTCATGGATAGAATCTCAAGGCGTAGCCGGGGGGAGGAGTGTGTCCAGTTTGGGGACCTCAGAATTGCTTCTCTGCTCTTTGCAGATGATGTGGTTCTGTTGGCTTCTTCAGACTGTGACCTTCAGCATGCACTGGAGCGGTTTGCAGCTGAGTGTGAAGCGGTCGGGATGAGAGTCAGCACCTCCAAGTCTGAGGCCATGGTTCTCTGCCGGAAAATGGTGGAGTGCTCTCTCCGGGTTGGGAGTGAGTTGCTGCCCCAAGCGAGGGAGTTCGAGTATCTCGGGTTCTTGCTCACGAGTGAGGGAAAAATGGAGCGCGAGATTGACAGGCGGATTGGTGCAGCAATCAGCAGTAATGCGGGCGTTGTACCGGACCGTCGTGGTGAAGAAGGAGCTGAGCCGAAAGGCGAAACTCGCGATTTACCAGTCGGTCTACGTTCCAACCCTCACCTATGGTCATGAGCTTTGGGTAGTGACCGAAAGAATAGATCGTGAGTACAAGCGGCTGAAATGTGTTTCCCCCGTAGGGTGGCTGGGCTCAGCCCTAGGGATAGGGTAAAGAGCTCGGTCATCCGGAGGAATCTCGGAGTAGAGTCGCTGCTCCTTCGCATCGAAAGGAGCCAGATGAGGTGGTACGGGCATCCAATTAGGATGCCTCCTGGGCGCCTCCCGTTGGAGGTTTTCCGGGCACGCCCTACCGGTAGGAGACCCCGGGGTAGACCCAGAACACGCTCGCGGGATTATATATCTCGTCTGGCCTGGGAACGCCTCGGGATCCTCCAGGAGGATCTGGAAAACGTTGCAGGGGATAGGGACGGCGGGAATTCCCTGCTGAGCCTCCTGCCACCGCGACCCGGCCCCGGATAAGCGGCGGAAAATGGATGGATGGATTGACATATTTGCATCGTGATGTAACTGTCTTGTGAAGTATCGTTACATTCCAAAGCCCTTGTATGGAGTCCTACTGAAACAGAGTAGGCCCTACTTTTACAAATAAACAATTGTGATTGCTATAAAAACTAAAATTCAATCTATCGGCTGCAACCGTTACTGATATTTTCTTAAGACCTGTACAATTTGTGAAAACTTTAACTTAATTCTCGATATACACTCCATGTAATTTTTTTTATACATTTTTACCTTTGTGTATTCTTTTATGATCTAGCTTGTTTTAAAATTACTTGTCATCTGATGATACCGCCCCTTGATCAATTAAGTAAATTAAATTTCATTTAAAGTCGTTCTTACAGGAACATCCTTCTTGAAGTTGCTGGGGGTAGGCCGTGTGATGGCAGGGGTTTTAGCAACTGTTGTACTAGTGGTTGCAGTGGTGACCAAGGTGCTAGGCTGGCCAGGCTGAGGGGCTTTAGGAGGCTGAGCCTGAGCCTGGGCAAGTGCCTGGCTGCCTGGCGTCGTGATTGAGCCTTGCATCTTCATCGGCGGATCCCTTGACTGCTGCCCATACTCGATATACTGCACACACAGGATATAGAAAAAAACGAAGCGAGAGACTTATTTATCTAGGAGTAAGAGACATATTAAACAGGAGGGTAGAAAGACAGATTTAATTCAGGAAGCCTGTTTACCTCTTGCAGATGGTGGGGGAACTGCAGAAAGTGGCCGATGGACGCCAAGTGCTGACAGTACTGAGGATAGTCCTTCAGTCTGGGAAGTAGAAAACAATTAGTCTGATTGTCCAGTAAACTCCTCTAACTTAACGTTGAATGGGTAAAGTTAAATTACCTGTTCTTGAACCTATCTAGTGCAGCGATTCCAAAGTAGTACATTTTGGAGCCAAAGGGCTTGCGTAAGGCTTCAAGAACGTATCGCAGGGCCAGGCCTAGTGCCATATAAGTGACCAGGCCCTTCTCAATTATGCCCCCAAACAGGCATGCAGTGATGTGGAGCTCCTTGTCTGGGTACTGGGGGAAGAAGCGGTACTCCTCAAACAGGTTGCGCAGCATACAATTAAAAACCTCGCGCTCCCGCTTGATAGTTGAGTCCTTGAACCTCTGAAGCATTTCCAGGACCTAAAGGAAGAACAAGACCAGTCGAGGACGTGACATGAACTGTCGAAATACAGAATTTAAACAAATAAAGAGCTTAAAAATAATTATAAAAAGTTGAAAGGCAAACCAAAAAAAAAATATTTGATCAATAATAATTTTATGTAAAGCGAAGAAGGAACACATTTTACCAACAAGAAATAATAGTGCACAACATGTGAGCCAACTTTGTGGCATATAAATGCAAGCATTTTAATAAAACAAGGCACTTTTTCAAAGCAGGAAGGAGCAGCCCAGCCAACACGAGTACACCTTATACGGTGTTTCCGGAATGTACATTCTGCAGAGGCGACCCGCCGCCGCAAAATTATTGCCGCCACGGCTTCAGAATTTTACGAAATGTCATGAAAGTTGCAATTACACAACTAAGTCCGCCCCACTAAACTGAAATTAATAGTCAGCCGCTCCATACACTTTGCTCAACTGGAACATGCAGGACATCAATCAGCCAAGCAAAGGTTGTTGCAAACTCGTGACAACAGCAGAAGTACAGCATTTTCTCCTCAGGCAGAGTGATTAACAGGGGAGAGGATAGGATTAGGTTACCAGAGAACAAGAAAAAAGTAGATTTAACTAGCTAACATTAAGAAAGATAGATTTAACTATTTAAATAAACACTCGCAATTTATTCTCTATTGATGTTCATGGCCAACTGATCGTTACTAATAATCGGGAGATAATGTTCCAGCTAACGTTAACGTAATAGGCCTATTGGTATTGTTACTTCAATAAACGTAGTAGGGGGTCGACCGATAAGGTATTTTCAGGGCTGATACCGATTATTAGTAATCAAGGAGACCTATAACAGATATTTGGAACCTATATACATTATCAGTAAAAAAGCTAATCTTGGTGTAAAATTTAGAATAACAAAAACACAAAACTATGTTGAAATGTCTTTACGCATATGTTTAATAATATTTCAACTTTATTGTAAGGATTTTAAGATCCACTCGCTAATTTTAATTTTTTTTGTTATTTTGCTTCTATTGCGAGTCTTCTTTCACACTGATATTGTAAAAATTTAAAACTGCACTAAAATGTGTATAATACAGTATTTTGTGGACAAACGTATTGCAACTGTGTTAGTGTGTTTGAGTGATCTTTTAGTTCTGCATAGTTAAACAAACCCAAAGAGTGTAGCATATCCCTGTAAAGCTAATTTCCTACAGCACAACGCTATCAAATCTAAATATGGTAATTTCCTTTGTTTCAGCAACCAATCGTGAAAGTACAAAGGGGGGTTTGCATCTAAACACGCCATCTCATTGGCCGGTATCGATTTCTGATAGCCGTTTCCTCAAAATCGTTTTTTTCTTTTACTCTGACTTACTCCGAGTAAAAAATCCCCACTTCAGTAGTACTTACATACACAACTCTCTCCAATTGTATTCCTATCTATATTCTGACAGCTTTTACAGAAGGGTTTGTACATTTATCATTCATAGCCTGATTTATATAACATTTTATTCCGAAAAACAAGGCAAAAACTGTTTTTTTATGGCTGTTGGAAGTATTTTCAGATTTATGTTGTGATGAAGATACATCGAAAAATCCTTCTGTTAAAGCCTTTGCCTCTAATATGTCAACAAAATGAATCAATAATTATGAACCTGGCTTTATGCAATGTTCAGATTTTGTTTCTGGAGATGTATGCAAATTAGCACATATTCCATCAGATAATGCCTAATTTCCATACTGAAACATAAAATTTCAGAAAACTTGAAATACAAAGTTTCGTCTTAATACAAGTAATCAATTGGGGAGGTTTCATGGGGATATCAATTAGTTAAAATGTTTACCGTATTCACCTGTGGTGTCTGGCTTTAAAAAGTGCAAGGATGGACTTCCAGTTATGGCAGCGTAGGAAAAAGACGCGAGGTACAGAGGGCTCCCCGTTTCACACTTATAATTACAAATTCATGCATCAATAACTTCCCTCAACTGCAATAAACCGACACATTAACAGCTTAAATAATACTTGAAAAAGGAATGAGCAACGCTAAACCGAAACACGCGACCAAACAGCCACCACCATCCACAAGGGCTAGCTCCATTAGCAGCAAGCTAGCCGCAATGGCGGCGGCTAGTAGCGTCACGGCCCAAACCGAGCCGATGGAGCACTGCAGCGGTGACCTCTCAATGGAAAAGCTGATTGCGGAGTTGACTAAACAACGCACTAGTCTCAAGGAAGATATGTCAACTTTAATTCAGGACTCTAATCACGCCTTTACAGGACCGAGTTGACGACTTAGAAAACCGGTCAAGACGATCCAATCTTAGAATAATAAATGTGCCCGAAGGCAGTGAGACGGGGAAAGACCCGGTTCAATTTGTCTCGGATAAGCTTATGGAGATCATGGGCCCAGACGTGTTTGAGAAGCCCCCAGAGCTTGAGGGCCCATCGCTCTCTCCTTCCCAAACCTAAAGGAGGAGCTGCCCCAAGAACCATCCTAGCATGTTTTCACCGGTACCAGGACAAGGAACGAGCGCTGCGCTGGGCTAGACAACACGAGCTCCTAGAATGTTGGGACTATTCTCCACGTAATCTGCCTGTCATCAGGGCACCCGCCCACACCGCGGATTCTGTTCTCCAGATCGGGATCAGCTGATATGGACACTACTGAACACTCCAGCTGCGGATTTCTGCGCCCTAGGCCGTATCAGCCCCCAGAAGATTTAAATTTCTACCGGCCATTTTTTTCCCCTTTTCCTTTCAACCTCGATATCAGTGATATCACTGATATTGACTCTCTTACTGCTGGACGTTAGTAATCCAGCTACGGTCTATGATTCCAAGGTATTTCTGTGATCTGATCTTTGGATTGCAATCTCTGTCTACAGGCCAATATAGGCTATTACTATTTAGTTTGAGCCGGTGAAGAGTTGGTGAAGCTCTGGTATGATTATTATTTCACTTTATTGGCTACACAAGCGCACACAAACACCGTTTTTTTTACATCCACAATATAAGGGTTTTTATCTACTATTTGGGTTTTTTATGTAGTTTTGGTTCCACAAATTATGGTGCAGCTATTTAGTCGCACATGGATCTGTTTTTGTGTTCTGAATGACTACATTTTCAAAGACCCACACCTATAGGATAGCCTACTGTTTGGTTCAGTGTAGGCTGCCACTTAGTTATTTAATTGCTCGTTTCTCTCTGCTACAGTTTCGGTTAAAGTTTTGATAGGATGTGCATAACATAAGGAGAAACAGGAACCTCTGTAGATAGGTTCATAGAGAGGATGCGCAACCAGAAGTTATGCTGTCAACAGGGGATCTTACAGCTTGTCTCATTTGGGGAGACAAGCCTAGGGGAAAATGTTTATATGTATTTTGTGTACTTTTGTTTGAAACCTCTTAAAATAGAAAATTACATAAATGAAAATATTACAAAGTCATGACAGGATGCTGGTATATACAGTGCCTTGCAAAAGTATTCACCCCCCTTGGCATTTTTCATGTATTGTTGCCTCACAACCTGGAATTAGAATGGATTGTTTGAAGGTTTGCATCATTTCATCCAGAGAACATGCCTACAACTTTGAAGATGTGATATTTTTTTTATTGTGAAGCAAATAACAAATAGGACAAAATAACAGAAAACTTCAGCGTGCATAAAAATTCACCCCCCTAAGGTCAGTACTTTGTAGAGCCGCCTTTTGCGGCAATTACAGCTGCAAGTCGCTTTGGATAAGTCTCTATGAGCTTGCCACATCTTGCCACTGGGATTTTTGCCCATTCCTCAAGGCAAAACTGCTCCAGCTCCTTCATGTTGGATGGTTTCCGCTTGTGAACAGCAATTTACAAGTCTGGCCACAGATTCTCAATTGGATTGAGATCTGGGCTTTGACTAGGCCATTCCAACACATTTAAATGTTTCCCCTTAAACCACTCGAGTGTCGCTTTAGCAGTATGCTTCGAGTCATTGTCCTGCTGGAAGGTGAACCTCCGTCCCAGTCTCAAATCACAGGCAGACTGAAACAGGTTTTGCTCAAGAATATCCCTGTATTTAGCACCATCCATCTTTCCCTCGACTCGAATCAGTTTCCCAGTCCCTGCTGCTGAAAAACATCCCCACAGCATGATGCTGCCACCACCATGTTTCACTGTGGGGATGGTGTTCTTGGGGTGATGGGATGTGTTGGGTTTGCGCCAGACATAGCGTTTTCCTTGGTGGCCGAAAAGTTCAATTTTAGTCTCATCTGACCAGAGCACTTTCCTCCATACATTTGGGGAGTCGCCCACATGCCTTTTGGCAAACTCAAAACGTGCCATCTTATTTTTGACACTAAGTAATGGCTTTTTTCTGGCCACTCTTCCATAAAGCCCAGCTCTATGGAGTGTACGGCCTATTGTGGTCCCATGGGCAGATACACCAGTCTCTGCTGTGGAACTCTGCAGCTCCTTTAGAGTTACCTTTGGTCTCTGTGCTGCCTCTCTGATTAATGCCCTCCTTGCCCAGTCTGAGCTTTTGTGTGCGGCCCTCTCTTGGCAGGTTTGTTGTGGTACCATGTTCTTTCCATTTGAAGATGATGGATTTGATGGTGCTCCGGGGATCATCAAAGATTTGGATATTTTTTTATAACCCAACCCTGACTAGTACTTCTCAACAACTTTGTCCCTGACTTGTTTGGAGAGCTCCTTGGTCTTCATGGTGTGATGCATCTTGCTTAGTGGTGTTGCAGCCTCTGGGACCTTTCAGAAAAGGTGTGTTTATACTGACAGATCATGTGACACTTAGATTACACACAGGTGGACTTCATTTCACAAATTATGTTACTTCTGAAGGTAATTGGTCGCACCAGAACTTTTGAGGGGCTTCATAGCAAAGGGGGTGAATACATATGCACATGCCAATTTCCAGATAATTATTTTTAACATATTTTTTTCTCATTTCACTTCACCAACTTAGACTATTTTGTGCAGATCCATCACATAAAATTCTGATAAAAAAACCATTTAAATTACAGGTTGTAATGTAACAAAATAAGTAACTAGCCAAGGGGGGTGAATACTTTTGCAAAGCACTGTATGTCAATCACAGATTTGTGGTGGGATAGACGATTATAACAAGACTGTGTACGTACCCAGTGATGAATACGGTTAAATTTATAACGTTTAACACTAAGGGCTTAAATAGCCCTACCAAAAGGAAAAGTATCTTATCATATCTGAAGAACCTAAGTGCAGATATGGTATACTTACAAGAAACACACCTCTCTAATGATGATCATAAGAAACTTAAGAGAGAATGGGTTGGCCAAGTATTTGCTTCCTCCTTTAATACCAAGGCAAGAGGAACCGCAATCCTTATAAATAAGAATATACCTTTTACTGTTACTAGGAAGACAATTGACCCCATGGGCAGGTTTGTGCTTGTCGAAGGGCACATGTACTCTGAAAATTGGCCACTATTGAACATCTATGCCCCCAACTTTGACAACCCTGCTTTTTATCCAAAATATTTTTCTGCATGTGGCACAGGCGTCTGGTGTGCTTCTAATTGGAGGGGATTTCAATTTTTGCTTGGACACAGTTCTTGATAGATCTTCTGTTAAACCTCTCTCCCTCACCAAGGCGGCTAAATTAACAATCTCTTATATGAGGGACCTCAATCTGACAGATGTTTGGAGGCAATTACATCCAGGAGATAGGGACTATTCTTTTTATTCACACCCTCATGATACCCATATCCGTATAGATAACTTTTTGCTATCTACCCCTCAGTGCTACAGTGTCAGACGCTCAATATCTTTCTCGTTATTGAGCGATCACTCCCCCTTGGTTTTGTCTATTTCCATGCCTAACAAAGTTAAAGCATCCTATAGATAGACTTAATCCTACACTCCTTCATTAGAGAACAGAAAAAAAATTTCACACAAACTAACGAACACTCCACCCCTGATAGTTTCATTTTCTGGGATGCACTCAAAGCCTATTTAAATTGACAAATTATCTCCTACACGATATGATTGAGGAGGAAATATCGTGCTGAACTCGACTCGAGTCTGAAATTCACACGCTTAAGAAAAACAAATCAGACAACACAAAGTAAAGACCTATATAGATCTAAGATGGATAAAAGACTTCAATATAACAACTTAAACACATGCCATACAGAGAAATCTATCTTAAGGTCTAAACAAAGATACTATGAGTTTGGAGAAAAAGCTAGTAAAGTGCTGGCATGGCAATTAAAGACAGAAGAAAGCAAGAAGACAGTTAATGAAATTGAAGTGACCAAGGGCAAAACCTCTACTAACCCCACTGAAATTAACGATGCTTTTAGAAATGACTATAGTGACTTATATACTGTGCAGCCATGCGGTGACGTGTCAGCAAGATTCTTTTCTTTCTCCACTTAATCTTCCATGTCTATCTGATAAAGAGAGAGAAGTCATGAGTAATCCATTTTCAATATCTGAATTAACTGAAGCTATTAAATTTTTACCCACAAACAAATCTCCCGGGGAAGATGGTTTCCCCCCTGAGTTCTATAAGGAATTTGAAGATCTTCTAATCCCCCCTTTATGGAAGTCCTCAAACTAGCTAAGGAAGAAAAACGATTCCCGGATTCATTCTCTCAGGCCATAATATCCGTTATTCACAAAACGGGCAAAGACCCCCTAAAGCGTGCCTCCCACAGGCCAATTTATGTTTTGAATACTGATTACAAACTATTAACCAAAATTATTGCCAAAAGGTTGGACACTTCTCCCCCTTCTAGTTAATCTTGATCAAACTGGGTTTATAATTAACAGACTTTCCTCTAATAACCTGAGACGTTTTTATAATATTATTCACTTTGCACAGAAAAATAGCATACCCAGCATTGCGCTCTCTCTCGATGCCGAAAAGGCCTTTGACAGGCTCGAGACTTACCTTTTTAGAGTTCTCGAAAAATGTGGTTTTGATAGTGATTTTATCGATTTAATAAAATCATTGTATAAGTCTCCCAAAGCTAGGATTGCGGTTGATGGAGTCACTTCCGACTGTTTCTCCATATTTAGAGGCAACAGACAGGGCTGTCCAGTTAGTCCCGCCCTCTTTGTACTTTCCCCAGGACCTCTGGCTGAGGCTATCAGAGTAGACCCTAATATAGACGGCTTTGACATCAGTCCTCTCACACACAAAATCTCCCTTTTTGCCGATGATGTTCTTCTTTTCTTAATGACCGTCGAAAAATCCCTTCCGCTTAGTGATTGTTGGACGTGTACAGCTCCTTTTCAGGTTATAAGATTAACCTTTGAAATACTACCCGTTAGACTTTAACTATGACACTATTCAACATACTTTTCCCTTTAAGTGGTCTCCAAGAGCGCTTAAATACCAGGGTATACAAGTGGAGAAGGATCTAAACTTATATAGGCTTAACCTGTTTTCTTGGTTGCAGAAAGTGGAGGATGATTTGAATAAGTGGATGTACCTCCCTCTTACCCTAACTGGCCGAATCAATGTGATAAAAATTAATGTTTGCCCAAATTCCTGTATATGTTTCAATCCCTTCCGATCCATGTCCCCTCTGTTTTTTTCTCCACTCTGGACAAGCTGATTAGATGGTTTATTTGGCGAAATAAATCCAAGGGTTGCCTTAGAAAAACTTACCCTGAACTATCCAGAAGGAGGGTTGAAACTCCCTAATTTTAGACGATCATTTGGCGGCACAGTCTAGATTTTTGGCTCAATCATGTGAAGGGGACCCCACAACCTCATGGGTGAACATTGAGAGTCTAGCAATTGAGATTACTCCATCTGATATTTTGTGCAAATCGGATGAAAGGTCAATCAGAACTGTCACTTCTAACCCTTTCATTGTTCACTCGGTCCAAACTTGGTTCAAAATACATAAGATATTTGGGAGGGATGGTTTTCTATCCCCCAAAACTCCCTTTTGGGGAAATAAACTTATCCCCATCTTGTACCAAAATAGACACTGAGTCTTGGTTTAATAAGGGTGTCACTCACTTGGAGCATTGTTATATGGATGGAATATTTATGTCCTTCCAGCAATTAAAACAAAAATATCAAATACCTGATAAAGACTTCTTTAAATACCTACCATTAAGAAATTTTATTCGGATTAATCTCCCCGGACAATGGAAACTACCCAATATGTCACCTATTGAAGTTCTCTTTGATGTTCACCCATGAGTCATCCAATGGTTTATGAAGCCCTTTTACCTTCTCTGGCAATACGTGAGCCAGAAAGGCCTAGACTTCAGTGGGAGAGAGATGTAAGTATAGAGATTGATCCAGACCTATGGAGGGATCTATGTAGCAGTGGTGTTACATGTACACTAAATTCAAGATACAGATTGATTCAATAATTTTTTTTACAGCAGACTTATCGTACCCCTTCCAAGCTACATGGGTATAACCCCAATTTCTCACCCCTCTGTTTTAGATGTGGTCAGGAAGAGGGCACGTTCCGCCATCCCACTTGGCAGTGTAGTAAACTACAAGGCTTTTGGCAGCGGATATGTGATGCCTTATCCACAATCCACGGAGTCACTTTTCCAGTGGATCCTGAGATATGCCTTTTGGGCAACTTCTCAAACTCTAATCTTACACATAGCTTTTCCATCAAGCTTACAGAAATACTACTGGCCATAGCCAAAAAATGTATTGCAACAAAATGGAAGTCAGATCTCCCATTACCAGTTGCAATGTGGTTTTCGGAAGTGCACAGCTGTATACCTTTGGAAAAAATAACTTACTCTCTAAGTTAGGAAGAGAAGAAATAAGGCACATCTTTTCAATAAAATATGGCAACCCTTTATAGATTACATGACAACTCCCATCCCATATGATTGAATGATATTCCGTATGGTTTCTCTATTCTCACCACACTAGTGTTATAAAGAGACATCCTATTCTGATTATTCAAACTCATATCAACCATTGTAAAATTATTAATACTGATTAAGGTACTTTAAAAAAAAAAAAATTATTCCATTTTTATTTATATATATATATTTTTTTTTTTCCTCAGTGTATTACTTACAATGTAGATTTAACTACTAAGAGTAATTGTTGTGTCTAAATTATTTTACTGTCTGTAAACTTGTTTTTGTGATGTCTGTTGTATGTCCAATGCTTTTTTATTTTTATTATTGTTGTGTCTGTGGTTTTATACTATTGGAAAAACCAAAATAAAATATATATAAAAAAAAAAAAAGTGCAAGGATCTCCCAGCAGCATTTCTTATAATACTCCCATACTGCACTTTGACATCTTTTCTTTGTCCATCCTTATGATTTGTGCCTCAGCAGGCAATGGTCATTCGCCTGCATTCGCTCATGTCTTGCCGTGCCCATAGCCTATGCATTTTTTTTTATAGTCAGCTGGCAAAATAATGGATCAACAAATCAATTTTAACGTTTGCTATTGCATTAAAGTTAGCTCTGATACTTAACATTAGCTCACGTTATTATGACCATCGGCGAACATGTAAACACCAACTCACAGCGAGTAATGTTACGTTCGCAATATGACAGCTAAAATAAGTTCCAGTGGCACTGACACCAACGTTACTCAAAGATATAAGGCTACATTTATAAATTGTATTTATTCTCCATTATCTCGTTATAGTATCAATGCAAAAAATTCATTATTCGGGCATTTCCGTGTAACTGGGAAACTGTGCATGCTTGTCATCATAGAAACAGCTTAGATCATAACATTGAGGTGCTTTTGCAAGTTCAGCAAGATCGACAGATCCTTAGTGCTCTTCTTTACAAAAACAACAAAAGTTAAGACAGGTTGCACACATTGCCACTCAGGCAAATACACAGTGTGCTATGTAAGTAGTGGGTTTGAAGCATTATGTGTGATCAAGTAGATGTAAATAAGTCAGGTGCCATTTTATTTTTAAACAATTGATATCAAATAAGCAACATCCATCCCCCACCCCCGCTGAATAAAAAAATCCAAGAGGAAACACTGCTTACATGATTAAAAAATTCATGTGAAAAAGGTCAAATTTGGGGATTTAATAATTGAAGTAATTTGCATAAGAACATTCTTTTGATTTATTTCATTTGTGAGTTAAGAGCTACATTGAATAGACAATTAGGAAGGTAGAGAAGATAGTCAGAGATACTGTTCAAAATGCTACTTAATGCAGCAAAACTTAATATACCTGCACTGTGGTAAAGTAAACAATAGCGTGACATAAGACCATACCTCGTCTACTGACATAGTGGGGTGCGGTGGGTGGTTATAGATGCGTTGAAAGTAGCTGTTGGCCTCGTCATCAATCTCCTTACTAAAGTGCTGGTTAGCTTCAGGCCACACCTGAGAGAGGTCAGCTACATAAAAGCAGAGGAGCAATCAAGACAGGCTGCTATGCTCTTCAACATTGCAATCAAACACTGCAATCACAACAAAGCCAAAATAAAGCCACATATGCAAGCCAACTTAAAAAGACTAGACTGCAAGATGATGCACAGGTTAGCTGTCCAAACATTTAATTTGTAAAAGTTGTAGAAGTTTTCTTAAATTTTCAAGATGATTTAACTTACAGTACTTGAAAACTCAAAATAGTTTAAGTGAGTGAAAAGACTAAGATATTTTAATTAAGAAAAATAGGCTAACAGGCTATGGCAGTGTAAAAGAACACAACACACAAAAAAGGTGCGAAAGCATGTACCAGGTCAACAAAGCGTGAAAAAATGGTAACTGAACAGGTGAGAAAATCTGGCTAACAGCAGACAGTGTAAACTAGAAACGGCTAACAGGCTAGAACAGTGAGAGGCGTGGGGCTCTGTCAGTCGCACCACCACCACCACCACCACTTACAGGACTTCATCTCCTTACTCTGCTGAAAGGTGGGCGGGTTCAGGCCGGGTGTGCTCATCTTTCTGCTGCCAAACGGATCACTGCTCACCGCCGTCATGGCCAGACTAGTACCAATGCCCGAACTGATAGAGCCCATGCCGGAGCCAATGCCGGAGCCAATGCCAGATCCCAATGGACCTGGACACAAGTAAATAGCATGTATGAAATATAAAGGAATTTGAACACACAAACATAAAAGAAAAAAGAAAATCTATATAATATTACTCCAAAAAATTTAAAATTTAAAATAAATTATAATAACAATTCTCCCATTCTTGTCAAGTAGCTGTGCAATAGATGACAAATACTTAAGATTCCGGTTCTAAGCCTAATAGTTCATTTACATGTTTTATTAGTAGGTCCCAGGTTTCATAGAATGTACTAATAGAGCCATTGAGAGTGCATCTAATTTTCTCCAGTTTTAAATTCTGAATAATATCCCTGATCAAATGGTCATACGATGGAGGGCTTATTGCTTTCCACTTCAATAAAATTATCCGTCTGGCTACCAGTGACGCAACGGAAATCACCCTCTGAATTCGATTAGGAACATCAATACTATCCAGCACTACCCCAAAAATAGCGATGCTAGGAGAAGGAGCCATCTCATAGCAAAAAACATTAGATAGAGTAAAAAATGAGGACCAAAATGGAACCAATATGGGGTAAGACCAGAACATGTGGTGGAGGGTAGCTGGAGTCTGCTTGCACCGATCACATATAGGATCTACACCTGGAATTATTCTGGCAAGTTTAGCCGTAGAATAGTGTAAGCGATGCACCACCTTGAATTGCATAAGGACATGTCTTAAGCATACAGAAGAGGTATGGACTTTTGATTATGCCAGGTCCCATTCATTGTCTGACAAAGGACCTCCAAGATCATTTTCCCATTGATCCCTTATACACAACATAGAGGGAATATTTAAATCAAAGAGATCCTTCCCTATTCAGCATATTGACTTCCAGTTTGTATCGAAGCATGATCGTGTTGGAGGGCTTGGAAAGTTAAACATTTTACAAACAAAATCCCTTGTGGTTAGTAGGCAGACCAAATTCTTTGGTTTGGAAGTGATGCAGTCTGACAACAAACGGCCTTGGTCTCTCGCCCTCCGCTGGTTTAGATGCCAGACTTATGGGCGCCCTATCCACATCATGCGGTTTGTCAAAGTTTTCTGCACCAAGCACCTCAAGAAAATCTGTAATAAATTGTGTTGGTCGTGGACCTTCCAAGGTTTCTTTGATGCCGATAATTCAAATATTTTCCCTCCAGGTGTAAAATTCCCTGGTCTGTTGTAAAGTTTCGTTTTCCTTGGTTAGGGAGAGACAAGTGGCCTCCAAAGTTGTAATTCTGCCATCAAGTTGATTAAGGCCACTTGCCGAGTTGGTTATCCTTTGGCCATTCGTATTCAAAGTCGAGTGTAGTGAGGCAATATTGGCTGGATTTTCCTCCCGAAAAGAGTCAATAGAAGTTTGGATAGCTCCAACAGCCTTAGCCAAACACTCCATATTGTTAGCATTTGCATCCAAACAAACGTTGGCAGCCGCATTTTGCACATCTTTCTTCGAAGCTTTGCTTTCTTTCCCGTGTCTCAACATCCAAAGTTCAAAGCAAACTTGAATGCGATTTGGCTTTAAACAAAAAGTACACTAGCAGAATATCTGACTACAGTAACAGACAGAAACTTAAAAAGAATCCTGACTAGGTACAGACTCAGTGAACACAGTCTGGCCTTAGAGATCGGTCGTCACAGACAGACCTAGCTGCCCAGATAAGACAAGCTGTGCACACTCCACTCCCAGGGAGTAGAGACAGAGCTACACTGCAACAAATACGCTGTCATACATATTATTGTTACATGCCATCGGCACACACTGTCATGTTAACAGTGAGTGTGAGAGTTTGAGTGAGAGAGAGTGTGAGAGAGTGAGAGAGAGCGCACGCTAAGATTCAGGGGTCAGAATTGGTCGGGTTTTTGAAAAAGCTATTTGAAAGAAGCTACAGTACGGTAAGTGTTATGGAAGTCTGACAGTGTGACAATCAGTGACACTTCATAATAAATAAAACTAAAACGTAGTGATAAGTATGTTATTACATTATTGGCTTCAATTAAATTCTTTTTTTTTTTTAAATCAAGCCAATAATGTAATAACCAGTCAATATGTAAAAACGTATTATATTATGGGGAAAGTAAATACGTTATTGATTCAGACATTTTATGACATTCTTGGTAAGTTATTACATTATCGGCTTTTATTTCATTAGGAACGGGAAAATTACTACGTTATTGGCAGTTATTACGAAATTGGCAGTTATTACATTATTGGCTGCAACACACCCTCTTACTAAAAATCGATCTAATCAATAAATCAAACTAATGTGTTAGCACAATGTGCAAAATAGCTTCATCTAAAGCGTCATGATTGTTCTAATAGAATCATCAAAAAGTTGAATAAGTCTCAGAACCGCTATAAAGAGGACATTTGTCTACCGCAACCATGCAATGGACTAAACCCATATTACAGGGGTGGGATGTATAATGTAGAGATGCACCGATACCATTTTTGGGTGACCGATACCAGTGCCGATACTTAAACGTGAGTACTCGCCGATCCGAGTCCCAATAGTACTTTCATGACATTGCCAAATCACATGCAGCCTGAATAAAACTACTTTCTAATTCAGCAATCGTATGTAGTTTATGTTCATTAGGCTTGATGCGCACACCCTCTTTTTAAACCACCAAGGCAAGGTTCTATGGTGTTGGCTTGAAACTTGAGAGAGAAAGAAAGAGCAAATATGCTCCGTGTCATTCACGTCAATGACTTAACGTTGTTGGTATTTTTAAAACAAAAAGGAGCATCTGCATTTTCACTAGGCTACATACACAGTCTGTTTGTCCTGTTGCCAACAGAGGCTGCGCTCAGCTGACTAGCTGTTCGCTTTCCGTAGGCCTGCTGCACGGCGCAGATGATAGGAACGCTATAGCTATATAAATGAATGGTGTTCGCAAATTTGCCAAGGCGGGGAGACGGATTTTGTCTGCTCTGTACCAGAGTGTGTTGTCTTTCTCCAAGATAGGTTTTTAGTTGGAACATGGCTGTGACTGAAGTGCTGCTTTTACGTAATCGCCATTCTTTATTAGACCGTTCATTTAACAATTGACTTCCCCGCTGAGAATCAAAACGATAAATTAGCATAAGTATCGGACATTGATATGGTAATATTTTACGATACCCGATCCGAGTACTGGAGCCCAGTATTGGCCCCATACCGATACCACCAAGTAGTATCGGTGCATCTCTAGTATAATGCACATCACAGTTGGACATGGTTTGAGTCGCTAAAAGCAATCTTCGTCTGACGGCTGCCATCTTTTGGAGCAGTATTTTCTCAGAATGCTTTAAACATTGCACATTTTTGTTTCACTCAGAATTGTCCGATTTCATACTCTTAGGCATTTCCTTCATTCAGGCCCAGAATATCCTTCAACGCAAAGTAGCGTAAGGGAAATTTTGGCAGCCTCACGGATGTTCAAGCCTAAGCTGGAGTTCCAATGTGGGGGAAGGGTCAGAGTGAAGACCAGGTCACAAAAGAGACAGGTTGTGCCTTTTGGAGACACTGAAGGCTAAAGTTTTGTGTCTTAGACATAACATAAAATCTCTACGTGTCCCCTTGTACGTGTCCTTATTAATGCTGATCAAGTCAACTCCTCTCCACCTTGACCGATGGAATGATTGTTTATCTTACACCAATATACTCGTTTCAACCTTGTCAACTAATCAGAACTTGCTATATCGTTAGAGTGAACTCACTGTAGTAATTTCTCTTTGTACAGACTGATTCAGACTGTAGTCATCAATTAAATTTTACTTGATCTTTTCATGGTTTCTCCCTCATTAATTGGTTATTATCTGTCATAGATTGAAATTATCCATTACAGTAGAAAATGTACTTCAAATGTACATATTCTATCTCTGATGTATATATGGTTACTAGAGTGAAAAGCCAACGCATTAATCAAAAAGAGCATGCATAGAGAGTAGTAATAAAGATTTGGCAGTACCAGAGTCCATACCAGGTATCTGGGATGAGAGGCTGCAGATGCCACCAAAGGCTGTGTTTGGGTTGGGGTTGCTGATCGGAGGAAAAGCCTTGGCAGGGGACTGGGGGTTACTGAATGCAGAGCCCAGCGTTGTGGGGAAGCCTTGCATGCTCTGGGTGTGGGTAGTGGCAGAGCCACCCAAGTTCAGAGAGCCCATGGCTGTCAAAGGGTCCATCTGATAAAGAATTCAAGGAAGGACAACAAAAATAAGAAGCACAACATCCAGCTGAATACACCTTGTTAGTTGGTTGCTCTCAACAAACGCTGATTGATCAATTACGAAGTTGTTGATTGTAACAAAAAATGTGTAAATCAAGAGTTTCAAAACTGTTTCTATAACAAACAAATATTTTTGATTGATATAATATATTTCAGGTTAATGAGACTCGTCAAGGACTTGCTGGTTAGTAATAGCAGAGACGCGACGGAGGCTTTTCACCTGTAGTGGGGACACCGATACCTGCACTGGGGAAATGGCGTCCAAGCTGCTAGTGCTGGGCGCACGTCCTTTGGGCATGACACCTGGAGGCGGCTGACGGGCTTTGTTCATTACATTGCTGCAGTTAGCCACCATTGTCAAAATGGTTTCTGACAACTCCTGAGTTACACTCCTAGGAAAAGACAGCATTTAGAATGGCCAGTCAATTAAACTGTAGACCATACATAGATAGGGCTGAACAGTAATCCAGGGTGGAGAACTATGTGGCAAATTCAAATCCAATTATTGCTGCATAAAAAAATTGCCAACAAAACCTGCATTACATTTTCAGCTTATTTTTCAATATGCAATGATGAGTTTACCATTTAGTTTGGATAATTTAAAGCATTACACAGTGAAATGCAATATAGCCAAGATGTCTAAAGATCAAGCTCGGGGGAATTCAACTGAGATACAAATTCAGCATTTAATTCAGCATTTAAAAAGCAAACCCTCATCCATTATTTTTCAATTTAAAGTTCAAGCAACAACAATAGCTAGAAGGCTTTGATTATAGATTGTGCTTCAAATTGTTTCACTGTAATTACTTCATTTTAATTTAACAATATTCTTCTCTCTAAGGAGAAAGCATTAATTTTGTATGGAAAGCAATTGCATGCTAAATCTCAAGTCTTTCCTGAGATTCTGTAACAGTCCTTCGTGAATCAGACCCAGGCACCTTATCACTTGGATCCAGTAGGAAAGATAGTACAAGCCTCTTACCCAGCACAGGCCTGAAGACAGCCCAGCATGGTAGCCAGGGTCTCTGGGGGAAGCTGGGCGCTCTTGGGCTGGTCCTTGTCTGGTGCCAGGCCACCCATTATTGAGGGGCAGCGTCTCTTCAGGAAAGTCACACATGCCTGGATGAAGGGTTCCTGGCACATTCAAAGGCACATTGAATATTTGTTATGTACAAAACTCGAGTAACATCTGAATGTACTTTTGTAGTATCAATTTGTTTGCCATAAAATGTATAAAATGTATGTGTGTAAATTTATTGAGTGCCACTAGCAAGCACAGCAGAGTACATGTGCTGTCACAGCACAAATAACAGCTAACAAATGTGCCTTCCAGAATTATTAGCACCCTTATTTAATGTGTGGAAAAGTTGATAACATTTGATAAACATTAAGGGGAATTTTGTCTTTACTCAGCAAATAAAGAATATACAAATTCTATAAGAACATTACCACTAGAAATTTGATTAATTAAATTAAACGTTATTTTTGATAAACGCGTTATTGGCCCATTAAGTATTTTGTGCAATCCCCTTTTGCCAACACAACAGACTTCAACCATTCATTAATTGAGAATCCCTCTGGAATTTAGCCATTCCTCAATGCAGAATCCTTCAAGATCTTCCAGTCCTGGATCCTCTCTTGTGCATTCTCTTCTTGAGCAAAACCCACAGCGTTTTCAAAAAGATTTAGATCAGGGGATTGGGATGGCCATGGCGGTAGCTTGATTGTGATAATTTAACAACTTTTTGAGGAATTGGCCGTGTGCTTTGGATTGTTGTCCTGATGGAAGATCCAACCACTACGAAGTTGTAGTTTCTTGGCAAATGCTGCCAGATTTTGATTGAAAATCTCCTCGAATCTATAATGCCATGTATGCAAACAATACCGCAAGGGCCATTGGAGGAGAAACAGCCACACAGCATTCCAGATCCTCCACCCCAGAAATTTCACTCTACATTTTCACTTAATATTGTGCTTCAAATGTGAAGTACAGTACGTCGTTGCCTTAAATAACAAAATAATCTCAAGCAAGAGGATTTTAAGCACGTTGTTTTTATTTTTCAAGCTTGGCAATCAAATCTTGTTTGGCCGTTCACAGTGGACCACAACACCCGGAAATCCAAGAGAATTATATCACCACCCTCTAGAAAATAGGGCGTGTCTAATGATTGGTTGACCATGCTTTGGCGTCAGGTTTTAATCAAACCATTTTCGGCCTGTCCAATCAGAGAAAAAATAAGGACGGCCCCCTTGCTTGTTGTAGTTAAGAAAATTAACAGTTGAAGGAGCGTGTCTATTGTCTAATATAGAGAACAATAGACACATTATAGATCCATGGCAAATGGCTCGTTTAGACGAGCACAAACGTATCTGTTCCAATGTAGGTTTATACAGCGATCATGATTGTACAGATTATTCAATGCAAAACTGGACAGGTACATACATTTTTAGGATTGAAAATCAACACCACCCTCTGACGTCATTGGGTGTGCTTTCTCAGAATGGACTGAGTCACTGTTCGGAATATAGAACACCATTATGAAACTTCTCACTTGTCCAGTTGTTTATAATAAGAGGAGAATAATGAATTTGTTGTTGTTTTTGGGTGAACTTCCCTTTACCAATTGGTATTAGGTGTAGTTCTCAGTAGCCATCTTTATTTCTACGTCAAACCCAGAGCGTTTGAATTCAAAGAGCTACATTTTTGTTTTGTCTGACCACTGCAACCTGTACCAGTTAAAAGTTCCAGTGGTGTCTGCCGCTTTTGATAAAGGCGTCTTTATGGCACACCTTCTTAATTCGTAGGCTTGAAGGTGACATTATGGTGACCCCAAGATGCTACGAAACTTTGGTTTAGGAGATTTTCTTTACTTCTCTGAGCATCCTCCTCAATGTGGATGTTGACACAATATCCCTGTGTCCTCTTCAAGACTGATTTATGATAGTTTTACATCTTAAAATTCTTAATGATTGTCCTAACTGTATATATGGGCATTTCAAGTAGAGCAGCTACTTTCTTGTATCAACACACCTTTGCTTTATTGGAATGGAATACTCTTAAAGTGAAACCGGTAAAGCCAACTTAAAATATACATGGGCTCAAACATAATTTACATTTCTCAATTGAGATTTCTTTAGGTGGTAATAATGGTCCCATCCGAGAA
>JAPMUY010009928.1:0-90065 GCA_026901105.3 Galaxias olidus
GAACACTTTCTGGTTGGCTCTCTCTGCCCGTCGTATGGCCTCCTGCTGCTTGTCGTTGATGGGGATTGCAGGCTTACAGTCGCTTTCATCTGAATCAGTCCAGTCAGTGGTTGTCTTAATATGGACACCACTTTCTGAGGCTTTGGAGTTTTTAGGTTCTGGTTTCAGCATGTTGTGTTCTTCAAACAGCAAATCCACTTCTTTAACACCTGGCGATAAAATGTTCTTTTTTTGTGCCTTCTTATTGCCCGAGAGGTGGGACTTTTGGGTCATCGTTTTACCAGCAGACTGATTTTCATCCTGTGTGTCTTCAACATCTGTGTCTGACCAACTATCAACTGCTTCTTTATCCATATTTCCACTACCCTTCAGTTTGTCCTGATTGAGTTTGAACACTTTCTGGTTGGCTCTCTCTGCCCGTCGTATGGCCTCTTGTTGCTTGTCATTGATGGGGATTGCAGGCTTACAGTCGCTTTCATCTGAATCAGTCCAGTCAGTGGTTTTCTCAATATGGACTCCACTTTCTGAGGCTTTGGAGTTTTTAGGTTCTGGTTTCAGCATGTTCAGTTCTTCAAGCAGCAAATCCACTTTTTTATCACCTGGCGGTAAAATGTTCTTTTGTGCCTTCTTATTGCCCGAGAGGTGGGATCTTTGGGTCATCTTTTCACTGGTGAACTGAGATTGATTCTGTGTGTTTTCAACACCTATGTCTGACCAACTATCAGCTGCTTGAGTTTCCATATTTCCACTAGCCTTCAGTTTGTCCTGATTGAGTTTGAACACTTTCTGGTTGGCTCTCTCTGCCCGTCGTATGGCCTCCTGCTGCTTGTCATTGATGGGGATTGCAGGCTTACAGTCGCTTTCATCTGAATCAGTCCAGTCAGTGGTTGTCTTAATCTGGACTCCACGTTTTGAGGCTTTGGAGTTTTTAGGTTCTGGTTTCAGCATGTTCAGTTCTTCAAGCAGCAAATCCACTTCTTTAACACCTGGCGATAAAATGTTATTTTTTTGTGCCTTCTTATTGCCCGAGAGGTGGGACTTTTGGGTCATCTTTTTACCAGCAGACTGATTTTCATCCTGTGTGTCTTCAACATCTGTGTCTGACCAACTATCAACTGCTTGAGTATCCATATTTCCACTAGCCTTCAGTTTGTCCTGATAGAGTTTGAACACTTTCTGGTTGGCTCTCTCTGCCTGTTGTATGGCCTCTTGTTGCTTGTCATTGATGGGGATTGCAGGCTTACAGTAGCTTTCAACTGAATCAGTCCAGTCAGTGGTTGTCTTAATCTGGACTCCACTTTTTGAGGCTTTGGAGTTTTTAGGTTCTGGTTTCAGCATGTTCAGTTCTTCAAGCAGCAAATCCACTTTTTTATCACCTGGCGGTAAAATGTTCTCTTGTGCCTTCTTATTGCCCGAGAGGTGGGATCTTTGGGTCATCTTTTCACTGGTGAACTGAGATTGATTCTGTGTGTCTTCAACACCTATGTCTGACCAACTATCAGCTGCTTGAGTTTCCATATTTCCACTAGCCTTCAGTTTGTCCTGATAGAGTTTGAACACTTTCTGGTTGGCTCTCTCTGCCTGTTGTATGGCCTCTTGTTGCTTGTCATTGATGGGGATTGCAGGCTTACAGTAGCTTTCAACTGAATCAGTCCAGTCAGTGGTTGTCTTAATCTGGACTCCACTTTTTGAGGCTTTGGAGTTTTTAGGTTCTGGTTTCAGCATGTTCAGTTCTTCAAGCAGCAAATCCACTTCTTTAACACCTGGCGATAAAATGTTCTTTTTTTGTGCCTTCTTATTGCCCGAGAGGTGGGACTTTTGGGTCATCTTTCTAGCAGCAGACTGATTTTTATCCTGTGTGTCTTCAACACCTATGTCTGACCAACTATCAGCTGCTTGAGTTTCCATATTTCCACTAGCCTTCAGTTTGTCCTGATAGAGTTTGAACACTTTCTGGTTGGCTCTCTCTGCCTGTTGTATGGCCTCTTGTTGCTTGTCTTTGATGGGGATTGCAGGCTTACAGTAGCTTTCAACTGGATCAGTCCAGTCAGTGGTTGTCTTAATCTGGACTTCACTTTCTGAAGCTTTGGAGTTTTTTGGTTCAGTTTTTAGCATGATCAGTTGTTCAAGCAGCAAATCCACTTTTTTATCCCCAGACGGTGCAGTTTTATTGTTCAAGGTATTAGTCTTGGAAGACAGTTGAGGCTTTTTTGTCACCTTCACTACTGGCATTTCACGAGTGGCAGACGTGTTCTGGTCGCAATACTCCAGGACATCAACTACGACCACCTGTGTCCCTTGAATGCACTCGTCACCTTTAAGAAATTCAGGTTTTATTGTCTCTTTTTTCTGAAAGTTCTCAGATTCAGTAGCCGCTTCTGCCTTGCTCTGAAACCCCTCTTCCACCAAAACCACCAAATCTCCATGGGTTGTCTTTCCACTCTTAGCTTGACTATCTTGAGCATTTTCTGTAGTTTTCTCTTTCGTCTCAACTTTAATGGCCCACTTTGTCCTCGGTTCATTATCCAGTCATCTTTATTTTCTTTTTGAACATCCTTCTAGTTCTTTACATCCAGCAGTGCATCTCTCTGTTTTTGTTGTTCCATGGATGTTTTCTCTATCTGATTATTCTCCAAAATCAGTATTTCTCTTTGTACCTGCTGGGCTGCAGCTTGAACTCTCTCCCTACATTTCCTGTGGGTGATTCTCTTTCATCATCTGGCACACTGTTCAACCACTCTCACTGTTCATCAAGTAACATACTCTTATCAAACCAACTCTTCATCTCATCAACCCCACTCAGTTGATCCAAGGTATGTGTATGTTTCTCTACTTGGCAGTCTGCTCTTTTAGGTTGTTCTCTCTCTCATTGAGCCTGTGCTCTCTCAACAGCAGCTCTTTTTCTATTGCAACCTTGTTCTCTTCCAACAACTTGCTCTCACTCTTCAACCCTCTCTCATCTGGCTCAAAGTGCTTCTGGCTTTCCAAGGTTCTTCTTTCTATGTCTGTCAGCCCTCTCTGATCTCTGTCCATCACCAAAAATCTACAGATTTTAATCAACTGCTCTATTTCAGCATTACAGCTTTTCTCTACTTTCAATGTAATAGTTCTCTTTTCCTCATCCTCAATGTTTTCTGTTCCTCTGGCATTTCTTTGGAAAGGTATTACCTTTTTCAGATCATCTCTATAAACTCCTTGTGTTCCCTCAGCTCTTTTCCATCTCCTGAAGCACTCTTCTCTGTCATCTGCTCTTGCTCCACCAGGGAGCTTTCTCTCTTCCATCTGCACCTTCCTTTCACTCTCAAATAGCTTCTTCTCTGCCTCAAACCTCTTCTCATTTTTCAAGAACCTCACCCTTTCCTCCATGAATTTGGCACTGAATTTATTGAGCCTACGCTCCATATCTCTCATCATTATTTCCTGTGTAGTATCCAGTCGTTCTTCCAGCCAGATCCTCTCTGTGAAGAGCTTCACTTCAGAGACTTCCCTCATCTCTTTCTGCCAGGTCCACATCCTGACCTAGCTTAAAGGGGCTAAGGCAGTTGGAGCTGACATTTAACATTTGCTTAAATCACATTTCATTTTGTGGCTCAGCAACACACATTTGTGAATTGGTAACCAAAAACATTACAACATTATTATGAAAGAGTTAAAGAGTTATATATATATATATATATATATATATATATATATATATATATATATATATATATATATATATATACACAGTATATATGTAGTATATATGTAGTATATATATATATATATATATACTGTATGTTTATATATATATAACCCAAAATCGTCTCTTTATCTAAGCAATGTACAAGACGGATAAGCCGGTATAGGCCAACGCATTCATTTCAAGACTCATAAGCAGGCCTTTTTACCCTATGGCCCGTAGGCTAGCTAAACTCTATTTTGCCTAAAGATTTTGGCTACTGATGTGGAAATTAAGTATAATCAGTTCGTGCGATGAAAATGTATGTGCACAAGTTATCTCGCAAGTTATCTTAACTTAGGGATACCTTAAGAAGGATACTCACCTTCACGGGTCAAGTTATTTTAATAAGGGCTTCGGAATATGCAGAGGTATTTTGAATGAACTATATCGATTTTTTAAAACATAATTAGGCCTAATTAGGTCTAAAATTCCTTATTGTACTGACAACTTCAATTTAATTTATCTACATGTTCAATTTAACAAGGAATAATTCAAGGAAAATAAAACAACTTACCCGTAAATAATGTTATTTCTATCTTTTTGCCATATGAAATATCCAAAAATATCCGTGCCATGCCATTGTGGTATAACGTTCCATCCATTGTTACGTTGCATATGGAACCAATGCTGACGCCAGGCTTTTGGAAGTGTCAGTCTACCCCAACGTTAACGTCATTACATAGAACGTTGGACACTTCGAAACATTGATAGAAATCCTCTCAGTAATTACTTAATTTATTCATTCATTAATTAAGTTATTTATTTATTTATACAGGGTTGACTGACTGAGACTGAGTTATGAATAATAAATAAAACAAAAATAAAGTAAAGAAAACACTTAAAATAAACAAATAATACAAATGTGTTAAGATCCAGAATATGAAACACATGTCTCTCACAAAACCCCTAGGTCGTTCCTCCACAAAGAGGGCTTACTGGCTTAGCACACACTGTTGGTCGAGAAATCTATCATTCTTCATTATTTAGACAGGGTTGACTCACTGAGACAAAGTATCTTTTGCAACAGTACCCTGTTTAGAAGGCATGTAATAAAAACTGAAATAAAGCAAAAGAACAAAACAAAAATAAAATAAAACATTAGAAAAATAACAATAATAATATATATTCCACCAGTGCCCTGTTTAAAATGCAGGTATTCACAGATTATATATACATAAAAATACATTAAGAAATACAAAAATGCACTTTACATATTTACAATTTAGTTTTGAGATTCAACCAAAATCAAAACATTCCTCAACACCCATAACCGTCAATTATTGCAATGATTCAAATTAAAAATAAAGATATATGTTCAATTCATGTAGCAGGCTGGCGATTTTACATGGCCCGCCAATGGCATTCAATATCTTGGTCTCACAATTCCCCCACAGCTATCAGACCTTGTACGTATTAACTTTGAACCTCTCCTGGAAAAATTCAAGAGTGATATTGAACGATGGACCCCCTTTATCTCTCATTGTGGGGCAAGGCCAATGTCCTTAAAATGAATTGTGTACCAAAATTCAACTACCTATTGCAGTCACTTCCCATTAAGATCCCCCTAAAGTATTTTAAATAATTTGACAGATTATGCAACGGATTTCTCTGGAATGGTAGATTAGATTGAATTTAAGAAAGCTACAACGACCAGTTGACCAGGGAGGACTTGGTATCCCGAACCTCTTGTTGTATCATCTCGCTTTTGGTCTCCGGCACATGATTCATTGGTCCTTACCCCCAGAACGAGCTCCCCCGTTGTATACCATTGAAAGCTCCTTGTGTAGACCGCTTCACCCTATTCACTTTGTCAGAACGAAACTGACAGCAGATGAGCAAACTCACCCAATTTTATCTCACATGCAGTGGTTGTGGAAGAGAACCGCCGCAATGTGCAAATTTGACCCTTACCGCCATCTCTCAGCCTCTCTTTGGTTAAACCAGAAGTTGTGTATAGGGAATTCACCTGTTATGTGGAAATTGTGGTTTGACAGAGGAATTAAGGTACTGGGTGATATTTATGAGGAGGGCACTATTATGTCTTTTGATAATCTAAAAGAGTCTTTTGCGCTACCTCAACATCAGTTTTGGCGGTACTTACAACTTAGACATCTACTTGTTCAAACATTTGGATCCCCCTCCACTCCGCCCCCCACTGCCGATATCCTCACGCAGTTAATTAAGGTATTAGGGTCAGGACACGAAGCATCTCCCTATTACTCAATGCTTCTACACTGTTCAGATAAATTCAGCCTCTGCCGTGGAAGTGGTGTGGGAGTCTGATTTGGGCACATCATTCAGAGAAGGAGAGTGGAACCGGATATTAAGACATTTTGAAAAAATGTCCAGAGATCTTAAAACCAGACTCATACAATTTAAGATCCTGAACAGAATCTACTGGACACCTGCAAAATTACACAATGTTAAACTAAGGGATAGCCCTGAAAGCTGGAAATGTCAGGGGGAAGTGGGCACTCTAATGCACATGCAATGGGACTGCCCTAACATACGAGAATTCTGGGAGGGAATTAGTACCTATATTGAGCGTTTACAGGGTTACAAAATCCCCTTCTCTCCTACTCAATTCGTTTTGGGTGATCCTTCTCTTCTTAGTGATCTAAGTCCCTCAGATGCAGAGTGGATTCAAACAGCCCTCATGTTAGGTCGCAAACTAATCGTGTGAATGTAAAGCCCCCGATGCTCCCTCTGTGAATTCTTGGTTTAGTCAGCTTGGTCATCTGGCAGCACTGGAAAAGCTGTCCTTCAGACTAATGAATAACGTAGACTTTTACCTGCGGAAATGGAGTAATTGGGAAACGTACATTGAGGGCCCTTAATAAAGTTTGATTTGCCGTAAACTCTCTTATACTCTATCTTATGGTGTACCATTGTAAATTCATGCTTTTTATCTATGTAAGTATGTGCATGTATATATATATGTGTGTGTATGTGTATGCAGGTGTAGGTATACATACTGTATATATATATTATTTTATTACATTTTTTTCTGTAAATTTTTGGTTCTTGTGTTTGTTGTGGTGTGAGTCTTAATGGCACTGCAAATACTTTCTCATGCATCCCCATTTCTCACTAGACATACGTCTACTTTATGCAATACAGGTTCCTTGTCAGTTCTCAAGTACTGTGTATGTATTGTTCTGATTTGGTATGGTGTCTGCAGTGCATATGATGTAGCTTTTTTCAAAATAATAAAAACTATAAATAAATAAAAATACAGTAGCTTAAATTCCATTAGCCCCATATTAATATGTATTCATGATTGAGGCCAGTGCTTGCTTAGTAGTAGAACAGAGGATTGCCTGTTAGAGCCGCTGTAAACTTTGACTTGTCTTTTCTAATGCAGGTGACAGGTGATACAGTATACAACATGATTCGTTTAGCTGAGGTGGAATGTGACAGTGAGGAAAGACCTCTAAATCCACACAATATCAAATCAACTGAGGTATGGTCTGCTTTGATATAGTTTTTTGTGTTGGTATGTGTTATCTGCAATTTAATCAGGACTGCTGTTCAACCATTTTTATGCAGGTTCTGCATTCCCCCTTTGATGATATCATAGTTCGTGAAGTAAAAAAACTGAAAAAAGATAAAGACACGGGAATGCAGGACGGGAAGAGGTCTCAGTCCAAAGCCACCAAGTCAGTTTTGATAACTTATGCTCTTCTGATCGATTAATTCACTATGTTCATTACTTTTTTACTTTAAGTGTGTTATACTTGTTATCTTGCTAGGAACTTCAGTCTGTTATCATTTGGAGAGGAGGCAGAAGAGGACGAAGAAGTGGTTAATCAAGTCAGCCAGGTACAGCAGCAAAATTTGTGTTAGATAATTAACATTTTGTTGGATTCTCTGTGAATTGTTTTTTACATTGTTCTATGTTTTTGTCCTGAAAGTTCAGTTTAACCATTTGTTGATTATGTTTCTGTAGATACTAAAGGGGAAAAGTAAAAGCAGTCATGACCTTTTGAAGGATGACCCCCAGTTGAGTTCTGTGCCGGCTGTTAAAAGGTTGACAAAATCTGTATTAGTCACTTTTAATTACTCAGATATTGTACAATATATTACAATATTACCTAATTCTTTGTACATTTAAAAAAATTAGGAAAAAAGGAGAAAGTGCACCAGGAGATGGAGAGGTATTCATTTGTAAACAAAGAATTGAGAAACGTATCTTTTCCTTCTTGTTTCTTTACTTCCATCTTTGATCAATATATACATTTCTGGCAGGCAGAAAATGTCCAAGGGGACATGCTGGCAGAGGAAGACCATGACTCTGACGAGCGGGAGGAAATGAGAGAGCGCATCTCTCAAAAGCTAAAGAAATTGAAGGTGGAAGAAAAGAAGCCTAGTGAGGAGGAAAGGGGGAAGAAACCTAATCGCAGGTAAATAGCTGAATACTATGTGTAAAGATGGCATCTATTTAGTGCTCAGAATGGAGATCTGTTGGTTAATACCAATGTAAGTAGTCAAAGCATGTTGGTATTCCAAACAGGTATTTTACATTTCTTGTACTGTCCAGAAGGTGGCAGAATTTTTTGACACAAAAACAAAAATACAAAAACAAAAAGAATCAGACTTCAGGTTTTTATGGTTTTGATTAGGAGTAATTAATAGTCATATTTATTTAAGGTACATGGTACAGAATATAAAAATAAAAGGAGTGGTTTCCCAATATTTCTGCTATGGCTTCATAATTGAATAGCTACTAGCTAATGTATTGTGAGAAGTTAGCTTTTTTTGAAACTGAGAACTTTCAGAATTGTAAGCAGCCAGGCTTGTAGCACCGTAGCAAACCAATTTAGTCTGGTTTGTTCCCTTGTTTTTTGTTTTTTTCTAAAAATGTTTTCTTAGAAATAGTTTTAACATTCAACTTGATATCTATTGATTATATAGGTATTTTATTGTAGTGAATCAATTACTTGATGGCTGAAGTGCCAGGGTGTTGATAGGTCCCAGTGACACGGCCTCTCAGATCCAAGGCCAGTGAAAAACGCACACAGCACTGCACCATTAGCCAGCCAAAGATTACTAAATTAACATCAATGAGGCTGGCGTTTTACTTGCCAATACCTTTTTCAAGGGGGAAAAGAAATCATAGCATTCTCAACAAATGACTTATACCCCTTTAACACCGGACCAACAAATGAGTTATACCCCTTTAACACCGAACCAACAAATGACTAATACCCCTTTAACACCGGACCAACAAATGACTTATACCCTTTAACACAGGACAAACAAATGACTTAGACCCCTTTAACACCAGACCAACAGATGACTTATACCCTTTTAACACCTGGGCTCTCCATTCACCGAAATGTGCCGTTCATGAACGATTCGTTCATTTTGAACAAATCTTCAAAATGACTCAGGAGCATGGCCGCCGCCGTCAGTATTGCCATGGCAATACTACTTCTCAAACAAGTATTGCCTGGCAATGCTACTTTTTAAACCATATAACGTTTATTTAATGTAGAAGACCTCGGCAACCTGTAATAAAAACCAAATTTTATGTAGTGAATAATCTGATTGCATCTGCTGCGATAAATGAACACATTCAAACTGTATCAATGGACACAATACCGCAGTGGTGCTCATGCACTTTGTTTTAATAGTTGCATCGTTCCTCTAGTCTCCAGCCAGGCCGCTACTACCAGAGACAGCGGGAAACAGCTCGAGGGAGATAAAGAGACATGACGGTCGTGACCGATGCTATAGCTAGACTTCACATGTCGTTATTCTACACTGTAAAAAAATGTTTTATTTACAGTGACATTTTTTTACAGTCTATTTTAAAAGAAGTTGCTTAGGAAACATAACAGTAATACATTAAAGCTAAAGGTTGTTGAATGTAATCTATATACGTACATACAAGTTGAATAAAAAATGTATTTCAGTATAGATAAGGGAAAGACACTGAAAGAAATGTTGTATTTAAATTGTATGTTTGTTGTGAAATCCTTCTCGATAAACATCTGAATGAGGTAACAACGCTGTCGGTCATGACATTTCTATCTAATTTTCCGTGACCGCGGTCCATATCCTTTTCAGGAGTAGGCCTAGACGCACAAGTAGGGGCAAGTATTTAAATGGTGTTGGAAGAACATTATAAGATCCTTGTAAATCAATTGTTTGTAGCCTAGTAGAGGCATAGCCTACTCGGGAATAATCGCATCCATCTAATGGTAAAGAACTTCTCAACTTGATGAATTTCAATTAATTTGTAATTAATACATGTGTACATAAATGGAGTTTGTGTTCAGACGAGTACATGACTGTAGCTGTCAGCTGTTGATGAGACTTAATTCATGATTTATAGAGATGGATATTATAATTGTCTTAATGGGGGTTCATGCTTCTTGGACACCGCCCAGTGATATTATTCATAATTACATTCATACATTGTTAGTTCTTCATAAATGTTTCACATTTAAACATACAATAACAGCACAGTACAAAATAGGTAGCTTTATGAGTTCTTTATCAAATGCATACACCATATTATGGTGATTGGCGAGAAAGTTTGGCAATACTACTTTTACACTGGTGATGGCACCTCTGCTCGGAAGTAACATTGTCTCAGAGAGTGATTGTTCATTTTGGTCGCACATGCGCAACAACAGTTGTGTTCGAGTCATTCGGTAGTTTCATTCAGCATAGGCTTAATATTGGAAACAGAAATGAAAAGTTCACCTCTCGACTGGGTCATCTGGTCTGAGTCGTTCGTTCATTTGTCACGTGACAGCCGTATATGCTCGGCATTGAAAAGAACTGTTTAGTTCGCCATGGTTGTGTAGTTACGATTCCTCCGTAGTTATGATTCACTCACTGTGATAATTAAGTCACTTAAAAGCAGTTGCAATATACTACTTGACTAAAACGTGATGGGTTGTATTTAGCCAAAAAATAACAATATTGATATATATTTAAAATGTAGCCTATTTATTTATAATCAGGTTGTCCTTGTTAACTTTTTGCACTTAGCAATAATGTGATGTATACACACCTTTATACACTATACTGAATAAAATATGTTAAATAAAAATAAATGAGTAAAATCACACCATACAGCCAAATAAGAATCACACTCACTAAGCCTAGCAGTCACGTGGAAAGTGAACGAAAGACTTGAATAACAGGATAGGAAACAGAAATGAGTAGTTCACCCCTCAACTGGGTCTTCTGGTCTGAGTCGTTCCTTCGCTGGTCACGTGATAGCTGCATAGGCTCGGTATACGAAAGATCAGGAAACACAAATTAGTAAATTAACTAACGACTCAGACCAGAAGACCCAGTTGAGGGGTGAACTACTCATTTCTGTTTCCTGCCCTGTTTATGTCTTTCGTTCACCTGTAATGTGACTGCTTTATGCTGAAATTATGACTACGTTCGTAAGTGATTTTTAAATCATTGCACGTCAGTATAAATACATGACACCTGTCCCCCATCTAATGAATGAAGAGACTTGAAAAAAGAGTATTTAATTTTACGGAATGAAAGTTAAAGAACCAAGTCACTAAAAATATCTGGTTTTCCCATCTCTGTGATGTAGCAATGCAACGACTCTGTTCAGCAGTGGAAGTAACTCGCAGACCGAGGTCGTGTGTGTGTGTGAACGGAGGTGAAGCGTGTCTTTCCCGGGACCGAAGTGCGGTCTGAGTAGGACCCACGTGGGTCGGACCCGGGTATAACCCGGGTTGTCTGTGTGGAAGGGTAGAAGCAAGGCCTATCTGTAGAGGCAAACAGCCGCTTTTAACTGGTTTCAGGTCTACAACTCTGAAGGCTAGTAGGTAGTAGGCTAGTAGGCTGGTCGTTACATACTGGAACGGTTATTTCCACGTTTCCACTGGCAAAAGTTGTGAATGCTACGCTAGATAACCCTTGTGGCTTGTTTTTTGTGACACTTCAGTTGAAGTTCATAGCACACTGACCCGATACTTAAAAGTGGAACTAGAAACACTGCATGCAAGATAACGTTTAGATTCTGCGGTGGAAATGCAAAACAGATCTAGGGTTAGGTACGGGTTGGAACGGTTTGATACCGGTTTCAAAGCTACTACACTGAAAGTATTCGGTGGAAATGTGTCATGAAATCCTAAATTGTAGCCAAGGAAAATGGTGTGCCATAAGGTTCAGTTTTAGGTCCTACATTGTTTACACTTTATATTAATGATATTTCATTTAATTGATAATACAATTTTTTATTTATCTGTGCTTCTGTGAAAGACTAAAGTACATTTATATGCAGATGAAACCATAATTTTTTCCTGTGTTCCATCCATAAAACAGACAAAGGCAAACCTTACAAGGGCATTTTATTGTGTACATAAAACCTAGCAATTTGAGATTAATCCTTAAAGCCACTATAGGCAACTTTTTTTATAAGAACGGATTATCAGTACATTTCATCTGATAGCACATTGTAATGTCTATGGGAGAATGAAAAATCGCGGTTCAGATCAGTCCTGTTGAAGTCTCAATATTTAACACATTTTGTCTACCACCATGCAGGATCTCCTGCGAAACTGACAAATTGCTCTATAGCACAAGGAAGTGCGTCAATAAATTAGGAAGAGTTGCTCATACTTGGAGTAAAGTCGTTGATCATGCTAGCTATATGCAGTGACCACAAGAATTCCGTATGTCTTCTTTTCGATGGTTATGGAAAATAATTACACTAAGCAAACTTTAGGGTCGCTAAAATCATCTACATCTAAATACATGCTTTTCTCGAGGGCTAAAAAGGTATATAATATTTGCTCCCTAAATGGAGCCCAAATTGACCGTGTTGCAGTTTATAAATACTATTTTACTAGATGAAAAGTTGTCATTTAAGACTCGTGCTTGAACTCACAAATAAGTTGTGGAACTTGAAACTTGAGACTTGTAGCTCTATATAGGATAAGATCATGCTTTTCCCTCAAACGACAAATGTAAAATCAACCCTCTTACCAGCAATGGACCATGGTGATACTGTGTATATATGCATTCAGCCCCAACTATTTTAAAAGTCCCTTGACGCCATTTGCCACAGTGCTTTGTGTTTTGTAATTGGGGACAGATTTATGACTCATCTTTGTACAACTATATTAGAAAGTAGGACGGTCTTCTCTTAGTGATAGGAGATAAAACATAGTTGGTTTTTGTTTAAAAAGTTACCTTCTTAGCTTAGGCCTACTTCCCTTTTAAAGTACGAATCCAGAAGTCACAGGACACGTTCACAAAACTTAATCATCCTTAAAAGGCCAAAAGTGAGAACAAAACTTGGAAAATTGCTTTAAGTTTTTTTTAATAAGCAGTTATTAGATCATTAATATATTTGTAAATTATGACTTGTTACCAGAGGATCTATATATTCTTATATTTTTAGTATTGAAGGATCACTTACTATGTTATTCACTGTATATCTAGAGCTTGGCAAATTATTTGTAAATTATGACCAAACTAATACTAAATGATCTATGAATGTTTAATCCAGAAAATCATTATTCTAACAGTTAACAATTCTAAAAAACGAATTTGTAACATACTTGTACATTGGTCACTTATCAACTGATTTGGAAATAACTAATAAGAAATCTGTAAACACTATATTAATCTTTATAGTGGTTTATAATTAATCGGGGTCGGGTGCAATGCCAATCGGGTGGCAGGCATAGGCGGGGACCTAGGCGTGCTGACCCCTGGCATCGTAGACTGGTCCTAGGGACGTGGAATGTCACCTCTCTGGTGGGAAAGGAACTGGAGCTAGTGCGGGAGGTGGAGCAGTACCAACTAGACATACTTGGGCTCACCTCTACGCATGGCACTGGTTCTGGAACCAAAGTCCTGGAGAGGGGCTGGACTCTTTTTTTTCTTTTCCGGAGTCGCCGAGGGTGAGAGGCACCGGAAAGGTGTGGGGATTCTTACAAGTCCCCGACTGGGCGCCGCTGTATTGGAGTTTTCCCCGGTGAACGAGAGGGTCGCCCCTTTGCGACTGCGAGTTGCTGGGGGGAAGGCTCTGACTGTTGTTTGTGCTTATGCACCAAATGGCAGTTCAGAGTATCCGGCCTTCTTTGAGTCGCTGGGTGGGGTCCTGGAAAGAGTACCATCTACTGATTCTATAGTTCTGCTGTGGGACTTCAACGCCCACGTGGGTGACGATGGAGAAACCTGAAGAGGGGTGATTGGGAGGAATGGCCTGCCCGATCTAAACCAGAGTGGTGCTTTGTTGTTGGACTTCTGTGCTAGGCATGGATTGTCCATAAAAAACCACGTTCAGAGCATAGGGAGGTTCATAAGTGTACCTGGTACCAGAGCACCCTAGGCCGCAGATCGATGATCGACTTTGTGGTCGTATCGTCAGACCTGCGGCCATATGTCTTGGACACTCGGATAAAGAGGAGCTGAGCTTTCAACTGATCACCACCTGGTGGTGAGTTGGATCAGATGGCGGGGAAGGCTGCCAGACAGACCCGGTAAACCCAAACATGTAGTGAGGGTGAATTGGGAACGTCTGGCTGAGGACCCTGTCTGTGAGGTCTTCAACTCCCACCTCCGGAAGAACCGGAGGAGGTTGGGAACATTGATTCCGAGTGGACCTTGTTCAAAACCTCCATTGTGGAAGCGGCTGCTAGGAGTTGTGGTCAGAAGGCAACCAAAGAACCCGTCAGACTGAAGAAGGAGGCCTTTCGGGCTTGGTTGGCCCAGGGGTCTCCTGAAGCAGCAGACGGGTACCAAGCGGCCCGAAGTGACTACTTCGGTAGTCAAAGAAGCAAAAGCTCGGGTGTGGGAGGAGTTCGGGGAGGCTATGGAGAAGGACTTTCGGCTGGCCTCAAGGAAGTTCTGGCAAACCATTAGACAGCTCAGAAAGGGAAAGCAGGGATTGGCCCAGGCTCTGTTGAGCAGGGGAGGAGAACTGCTGACCCGGACTGAGGATATCATCGGGCGGTGGAAGGAGCACTTTGAGGAACTTCTTAACCCCGCCAACACGTCCTCTGTGGAAGAGGCTGAGTTTGGAGACTTGGGGGAAGTCTCTGCCATATCCCTGGCAGAGGTCACTGAGGTAGTTGGGAAGCTCCTCAGCGGCAAGGCGCTGGGTGTTGATGAGATTCGCCCCGAGATGCTGAAGGCTCGGGACATTGTTTGGCTGTCTTGGTTGACACGCCTCTTCGGTGTCGCGTGGAGGTCAGCGACAGTACCATTGGAATGGCAGACCGGGGTGGTGGTTCCCATTTTTAAAAAAGGGGACCGAAGGCTGTGCTCCAATTATCGGGGTATCACACTTCTCAGTCTACCTGGGAAAGCTTATGCCAGGGTGTTGGAAAGTAGACTCCGAACGATTGTCGAACCTCGGATCCAGGAGGAGCAATGCGAATTCCGTCCTGGTCGTGGAACAGCGGACCAACTCTTTACCCTTGCGGGGCTGTTGGGGGAAAGGAAATGGAAAGGAAATGGAGAGAATAAGACAGTTATTGAAATGGTTTGGCATGAAGTTATAATTTAAAAATTATTAAGGGGTTGAACTACTAAAGCTAAAATCTCTCAGTTTTTACTAAAGTCATTGTCTCTTTTTTCCCACTACTACTAGATCAGAGCTACACACTTCCAAGTGAATACTTGTCATTAATTTGGACATCTTTATTTTCTTTTTTGTGCACCGTTGTGACAAAGAGAGAGCTGAGCCAGAAGGCAAAGCTCTCAATCTACCGGTCTATCTTCGTTCCTACTCTCACCTATGGTCATGAAGGGTGGGTCATGACCAAAGGAACGAGATCGCGGATACAAGCGGCGGAAATGAGTTTCCTCCGGAGGGTGGCTGGCATCTCCCTTGGGGATAGGGTGAGAAGTTCAGCTTCTGAGGGACTCGGAGTAGAGCCGCTGCTTCTTTGCGTAGAAAGGAGCCAGTTGAGGTGGTTCAGGCATCTAGTAAGGATGCCACCTGGCCGCCTCCCTAGGGAGGTGTTCCAGGCAAGTCCAGCTGGGCGGAGGCCGCGGGGCAGACCTAGGACCAGGTGGAGGGATTATATCTCCACACTGGCCTGGGAACGCCTTGGAATCCCCCAGTCAGAGCTGGTTAATGTGGCCCGGGAAAGGGAAGTTTGGGATGCCCTGCTGGAACTGCTACCTCCGCGACCCGACCCCGGACAAAGCGGATGAAGATGATGATGATGATGATGGCTGTTGGGGGGGGGGGGGGGGGGGCATGGGAGTTTGCCCAACCAGTCTGCATGTGTTTTGTGGACTTGGAGAAGGCCTATGACCGTGTCCCCCGGGGAGTCCTGTAGGGGGTACTGCGGGAGTATGGGGTACCGGGGCCGTTACTACGAGCCATTCGGTACCTATATAACCGGAGTGAGAGTTGTGTCCGTATACTCGGCACAAAGTCAAATACGTTTTCAGTGGGTGTTGGACTCCGCCAGGGCTGCCCTTTGTCACCGGTTCTGTTTGTGATTTTCATGGATAGAATCTCAAGGCGTAGCGGGGGGGGGAGGAGTGTGTCCAGTTTGGGGACCTCAGAATTGCTTCTCTGCTCTTTGCAGATGATGTGTTTCTCTTGGCTTCTTCAGACTGTGACCTTCAGAATTGCTTCTCTGCTCTTTGCAGATGATGTGTTTCTCTTGGCTTCTTCAGACTGTGACCTTCAGCATGCACTGGAGCGGTTTGCAGCTGAGTGTGAAGCGGTCGGGATGAGAGTCAGCACCTCCAAGTCTGAGGCCATGGTTCTCAGTCGGAAAACAGTGGAGTGCTCTCTCCGGGTTGGGAGTGAGTTGCCACCCCAAGCGAGGGAGTTCAAGTATCTCAGGATCTTGTTCACAAGTGAGGGAAAAATGGAGAGTGAGATTGACAGGCGGATTGGTGCAGCATCAGCAGTAATGCGGGCGTTGTACCGGACCGCCGTGGTGAAGAAGGAGCTGAGCCGAAAGGCGAAGCTCGCGATTTACCAGTCGGTCTACGTTCCAACCCTTACCTATGGTCATCAGCTTTGGGTAGTGACCAAAAGAATAAGGTCGCGAGTACAAGCGTCTGAAATGTGTTTCCTCCGTAGGGTAGCTGGGCTCAGCCTTAGTGATAGGGTAAAGAGCTCGATCATCCGGAGGGAGCTGGGAGTAGAGCCGCTGCTCCTTCGCGTCGAAAGGAGCCAGATGCGGTGGTTCGGGCATCTGATTAGGATGTCTCCGGGCGCCTCCTGTTGGAGGTTTTCCGGGCACGCCCTACTGGTAGGAGACCCCGGGGTAGACCCAGAACACGCTGGAGAGATTATATATCTCATCTGGCCTGGGAACGCCTCGGGATCCTCCAGGAGGAGCTGGAAAGCTGGGGATAGGGATGTCTGGACTACCCTTCTTAGCCTGCTTCCACCGCGACCCAGCCCCGGATAAGCGGCAGAAAATGTATGGATGGATGGATATATTAATCTCTTGCAGACATCTTCTGCAAGTTATTCTAAAGTTGCAACTATTCCTCATTTGTTAACACTTCCTGTGTATTATTCATGAACGACTATGTACATATGACATATGCCTTATTGTATCATATTCAATACTCTTTTGGAGCACATTTCAAAAGGTTTAAAGATAACTATGTAGCTAAGATAACTGACCATTGCAATCTGATTTAACCAAATCAGGTCCACGGCCATTGTTAATATGCAACCTTTTATTTCGTTTTTTGGATTGAGAAAGTGTTGCATTGCCATGCAGTGCAAAGTCTTTGTTGGTTCAGTCTGCTTTTTGCAGGTTTTTACAAAGAGAAAATAAAGCAATGAAGTTTCCTGCTACTATGTGGACTTTTTTTGTCTAATCAGATAATAATGATCAGCTTCCAATTCATTATTTACTAATGCCTCGATAAATTATACATTACACGGTTATTTATCTTTTAGAAATAATGTATTAATAGTCATCCCATATTTACTAATAGTAAGACAATAGTTAATCGATGATGTAATAACTTATTATTAGCACCAGCCGGCCACCTAATGATGTATACCATAACAGATGTTACTGCCCAGTACAAAGTTAAAATATACAGTATCTAGCACGCTCCAAACATATTAAAGGGATCAGAGGCCGAAGCGAAGTAACTGGCTTACACCGGTAAGTTCGGGAGTAACTTTGTGACGTCAATGGTAACTTCCCGATTATCCCATACTATAAAACGTGGGTAGGTTTGACCCGAGGTATGTTGTCATAGCAATTTACGCTGTATCTATAAACTGCTCTGAGCAGTTTATGTTCATGGTTAACTCGGTGTTAACAATATTAGGCCGCTCTATAACGCTGTAATGCAATAAAATTGCTTTGCACCAAGCGTTGTAAAACTGCTGGAGTGGACACAAATATGTTTTTGTCAGTCAGTCGTTTAGATAATTCAAAATTAACACTTACTTTCATAATATTTAGCCTTATAGTGTTAATATATAGCATATAAAGCTCTTACCAATTCAAAGTTAGCTTCCAAAAAAGTGTATTGTTTCTAAACCGAAAATCCTTCACTTTTACAGTTAATGAAAATAAAGTATGGTAGCGTATAATCTCAAATGCGCTTTCCACTGTGGTTGCAGCTGAAATGATTGTTAGAATGTCATTGCATTCATACAGCCTAGGTGCTTTAGGGAGCAGCCCATGTTTAGGCTATAATTGAATAGCCTAATCCTAATTGTTTTCACATATTAGAGTATTTTATGTATCCTTACATCTCAATTATACACTGCTCAAAAAAATTAAAGGAACACTTTTTAATCAGAGTATTTCATCAAGTCAATTATACTTCTGGGATATTGATCTTGCCAGTTAAGTAGCAGAGGTTTTTTTTTAATCAGTTTCAGCTGCTTTGCTGTTAATGAAATTAACATCAGGTGCACTAGAGGGGCAACAATGAGACGACCCCCAAAACAGGAATGGTTTTCCAGGTGGAGGCCACTGACATTTTTTCCCTCCTCATCTTTTCTGACTGTTTTTCACTAGTTTTGCATTTGGCTAGGGTCATTGTCATTACTGGTAGCATGAGGCGATACCTGGACCCTACAGAGGTTGCACAGGCAGTCCAACTCCTTCAGGATGGCACATCAATACGTGCCATTGCCAGAAAGTTTGCTGTGTCTCCCAGCACAGTCTCAAGAGCATGGAGGAGGTTCCAGGAGACAAGCAGTTACTCTAGTAGACCTGGACAGGGCCGAATAAGGTCCTTAACCCATCAGCAGGACCGGTATCGGCTCCTTTGTGCAAGGAGGAACAGGATGAGCACTGCCAGAGCCCTACAAAATGACCTCCAGCAGGTCTCTGGTGTGAATGTCTCTGACCAAACAATCAGAAACAGACTTCAGGAGGGTGGCCTGAGGGCCCGGCGCCCTCTAGTGGGCCCTGTGCTCACTGCCTGGCACCGTGGAGCTCGATTGGCATTTGCCATAGAACACCAGAATTGGCAGGTCCGCCACTGGCGCCCTGTACTTTTCACAGATGAGAGCAGGTTCTCCCTGAGCACATGTGACAGACGTGAAAGGGTCTGGAGAAGCCGCGGAGAATGTTATGCTGCCTGTAACATCGTTCAGCATGACCGGTTTGGTGGTGGGTCAGTGATGGTCTGGGGAGGCATATCCATAGAGGGACGCACAGATCTCTACAGGCTAGACAACGGCACCCTGACTGCCATTAGGCATCGAGATGAAATCCTTGGACCCATTGTCAGACCCCACGCTGGTGCAGTGGGTCCTGGGTTCCTCCTGGTGCACGACAATGCCCGGCCTCATGTGGCGAGAGTATGCAGGCAGTTCCTGGAGGATGAAGTAATTGATACCATTGACTGGCCCCCACGCTTGCCTGACCTAAATCCAATAGAACACCTCTGGGACATTATTTTTAGATCCATCCGACGCCGCCAGGTTGCACCTCAGACTGTCCAGGAGCTCAGTGATGCCCTGGTCCAGATCTGGGAGGAGATACCCCAGGACACCATCCGTCGTCTCATTAGGAGCATGCCCCGACAATGTCAGGTATGCATACAAGCACGTGGGGGCAATACACAGTACTGAGTACCATTTTGAATTGCTGCAAAGAAATTTCAGCAAAATGGACTAACCTGCCGCATCATTTTTTCACTTTGATTTTCGGGGTGTCTTTGAATTCAGCCCTATGTAGGTTGATCATTTTCATTTTCATCAAACGATGTGGCGTCCTTTCGTTCCTAACACATTACCCAGTCCATATCAGTATAGATATCCAGCATGATTTCTTTTCCCATTGAGATCTGATGTGTTTTCAAAGTGTTCCTTTAATTTTTTAGAGCAGTGTATTACAAATGAAACTAGAGTCCGTAATAAAAAATAGAACAAATTGATAAAATTATTAATCATAGAGGTTCCATTATTTTAATTTGAGAATTGCAGAAACATGCACATGCCAAGAACACAGTTACGACTTTACTCTCGGCAATGCGCTGCTAAGACTTAGCTGTTAACTACTAATATCCTGACATAGTCAACGTGCCGTCTTCCAGGATCAAAAATACGGAGAATGAGCCCTTGGCCAAAATATCTGCTTACGTTGCCAACCGCGCCCCTTTTATGCGAAAGCGCATAAACTCCATGGAGTTAACACCGAGTTAACTAACACACATTTTAATCACCTTCGTAGTACCGTTTAACAGTCAACCCTAACCCTTTGTCAACTCCGACTTTCCTTGTTTGTCCGGAGTTATATCAGAGTAGTTTAACCTCCCTTCATAGTATAGGCCCCTAGCCTCAGTCGCCTACCCCTGTATAAATGTTTTATTTTAATAACAATTACATTTACATTACTTAACTGTCATTTAGCTAATTGTTTGATCAAATAGTGCTTTCAACAAGATATGATAAAAAAAAAAAAAAGTCAGAAAGATAAATAAGTACATCCCGAACCCGATCGCCTATAGTTAAGTGTGATGTAAGTGCCACATTAAACACTAGGATACAAATTAAGTGCATCCAATCTAATCTACAGTACTACAAAATAAGAGTACATCTAATGCCTCTACAAGCATATGCAACTGCTACATGTTACATCTAAGAGCCAAAGTGGAGTCTGAACAAGTGTGTTTTCAAGTTTCGACAGAAGGTGGGCAAAAACTTTGCAGTCCTAACATTAGTGGTAAGGTTGTTCCACCAGTGCAGACGAACTGTAGTATGCTAAACACAAGCACATATTGTTATGTAACTGTAACCCAAGACAGTGGTTTGTCGCGGCAGTGATAGTCGTAGTATGTACAGCGTTGGTCTGGGACAAAAGGGACATTATTAGAGGTGCCCCCATTAGGTTTAAGGCATCTTGGAAATAGGGGGTCCATCCCCAGGTCTGTTAGTCTCATATTTTTAGTAAATCTACCTTTGTGTCTGATACATGTATTATTACAGGTCCAGACTACAACATTGATATGTAAAAAAGTTTGTATTTGTAGTTATCTATACCAAGTTGTAGCGAAGGTCGGTTATTATTCTGACTTTGTGCACCCTGTGGTCCATCTCTTTCTCCACAGTCTGTTTGGAGACAGTAAAAGGTCAAATGAAAAGATCAAGTACAATTTTATTGATGACTACAGCGTCTGAGTCAGTCTGTACACAGAGAAAGTACTACAGTTAGATCAGTCTAACGACATAGTAAGTTCTGATTAGTTGACAAGGTTCTAACAAGTATATAGGTCTATAAGATAAACAATCATTCCATTGGACAAGATGGATCACATGTTCATAATCAGCATATCTAAAGACACTTACGCAGGAAACTAAGACATGACTTAATGTTATGACTTAACCCAAACTTCTAGCCTTCAGTGTCTCCAAAAGGCACATACTGTCCCTTTAGTGACCTGGCCCTCGCTCTGACCGTCCCCTCACCCCTGAACCACATCCCAGGCCGGAACATCCGCTAGGATGCCCAAATTTGGCCACAACAAGAATAAATGAGACATAAGACCTGTCAGGCACAAAATAATTTAATTCACACCTTTTTGAAAAAAGTCTTTAACAGTAACATCACCAAATTCACAGAAGCATATTTTTTTAACGTAATGTTCTTAACGTTAGGCATAAGTTGAGCCCATGATCTAGACACAGGAACTGAGTGTGCCCTTTTTTCCAGGAAAAATAAGATACAATGCAGTGATATGGAGACCTAGCAACACAAGTCTCAGCATTCAAGATTTAAACCATAAGCCATTTGTTCAAATAAGACCTATGATCAAAGGTACCAAAAGAGTAGTACCCTGGGAGCAGCACAATCTAACGGGAAAAAATTATTAAAGACTTGCCAGTATCAGTTGTTTAAAGAAAGTCATTATCTTAACTGGAACTGTTTTAACTGTCGTGCTTGCTAAACACTGAGCAAACAATGGTTTATGTTAAGAGTGTTGGCATTTGCTTGTGTTGTTTAGTGCATTGTGCAGCTTAGTGGACTTAAGGTATCCCTTTTTTATAGAAAGGTTTAGCATAACCAACCTGAACTTTGAATTATAAGGTTCTATCTGGCATTGGGTGGCGACATAATGTTGCTCTACAATTAATTATTTAATGTATGTTAAGTTGATTGTTTAAATAATTTGCATTGATAAATGCCCTACTGTTCATGCACAAGATCTATGAATTACTCTAAAACCAGATAGAATCTTTTCAATCATAAATCATGACAAATAATAAATACACAGACCAAATGTAATCTTAAAAAGCTGCATTTCAGTAAAACAATAAGATACAGCAATACTTAAACTAAGTGGCCAATCCCCTAACCAACCACTTGCCTATTGTCTTAACGTTTGGATTTTTCAGCACTGTGCTGGCACTTGTTAATGAAGGCCTTCTTTAGTTTACTAGACTCCACCGCCTTCCAGCCCTCCATGGATGCAAACTGCATGACATAAGCTGCAGCTGATAAACAGAGAAAATGAAGTTGTTTATGAAAGTGTTTGGTCTAGAGATAAGATAAGATTACAGTGAGATCCTGGGGATACAATTAACTTCCACTTTCCACCTTCTTTAACAGCCTACAGTATATAGTGCAATTTAGTCCGCAACTTTTTATTTAAAATAGGCTACATTACAAATGTTGTTGCAAAAACGAATTTAACTTGTATAGACAACTGAAGTTCATTAGGTAGAAGGTCCATAAACAGCCTTCAGATGCATCAGCTAGCTCTACTACTAGGCAAGACAAACCCAACAGCTTACAGTGTAGTCAACGGCAGCTGTATTCATGTAGCGTGAAGAAAACCGCGCTGTGTACCGTTTTGAAACTGTTTAAATCAACACAACTGTAACGTTTTTGTTGATCTGAGTCTTTTAAGTCATTCCATAGTAATACTTAGTTTCACAAAATAGAAGTGTTTATATCTATAGATCTCTTGCTAATTCGTAGTTAGCTTCCAAAGAACGTAGGTTTTGTTGTTATATGAAAAAATCCTCAACTTTGAGTAGTTTAATAAAAAAATATATGTTTATTTAATATTCAACGATTGATAGACTGGTTTAAGAATATATTCTTAAATCATTGATAATTCCAGCTTTCCATATTTCTACTGTTAATAACATAATTTTGTCATTTCAAAACGCCTCTGCCGTGGTGGTCAACGCTGGGTTTGGTCGTAATGCTCTATTTTCTTTCTCAAACGGGCACGAAAAACATATATATTTAGAATACGTGTCATGTGCTTTACTTGAATCGCTACTAACTTTAATCACAAAGTACCATCGTGGTCTTTCAACTGTGACTAGACCGAGATCTCTTGAAAAGATTCAGCAAAAAAAGATTCTCTCTCAAAGTTTTCTGTGCCTTGCTGCCTTCCGCTTCACTTCGTCAGGACAGCGGTAAAACAGACGTCACTCTCTATAGCTTGCTAGCAAGTTTCTGTTTAGATTTCAGTTGCATTGATTGAAATCCATAAAGCAAGACATATCTTTATTGTTTTATGTATAGTTATGTCAGTCAGTTTGGCTACTATTACATAGGCCTATAACACATTGAATTTTAACTTTAGCTATACTGATCGATTGTGAATGTAAGTGATGCTCAGCGGTAACGTTGTCTGTACCAAGATAAAAGGCAACCTAGTTGTTGCATTCTTGAGCGGGGTAATTTTAAGTAGGCTTATCAAGGCAATTAAGAATATATTAATGATCCTAGCGGATTTCAAAAACTTTTCATATTTAAAATACTTCTGCTAATGAAGAACTATGCATGATAAGAGTTCGAGGTATCATCAATTGCTGTGAGAAAATCTGGACCTTTCCTTTCATCTTTTGTTTTCCTGTATGTCCACCGAAGCGTTGGTTTCCTTAAAGATTGTGTTGAGTGGCATGTCCAGTAGGCTATTTGTGACCACGGATGCGTACATGAAAAATCAGTGCCTCAAGAAAACGTATTTGTCCGATGGTTTATTGTCTTGTTTAGGTTTGCAGAGCAGACTGCACAAATGAGCAGATCGGCTACTTGTAGACAGCTCAAAATACAAAATCAATACAATACTAGATCATCATCGTCATTATATATTAAATATAGGCCTATAATATAGGAGTTTGTTGGGTAGAGAGTGGTGACTTGCAAGCACGAATGGGTGAGAACTGTGGGGGAGGCAAGGAAAACGTATTTCAACGAGAGAATATGCCTGTTAATTACAGCTTTATAGGCTAAATAAGCAGATTATGTACAAATAATATCGAGCAATGATTTTGCAATGGGATTTATATTTTACGGAGATAGTTCTGACTGAAATGTATTTTCGACACGGTGATTATCTGGCACTGATTATGGTGTACAAATGCAATTGCAAGCAGTAGGCTCTGTCGTTTGGAGCCGTAATTTTTGTTGTTTAGGACCGCGTCCTGAAAAACCTAAGATGATGACACGTTCGCAGTTTTCAGAGTACACGTTCTTAATATTGTAGCCTTAATTTTGGTAAACAACCATACAACTGTAAAGGCAATGAGTTTTTCAAAGTATTTGTAGCAACATATCCATTATGTGTCCCACGATAAAGAAGTAAACTATTGTCAAATTTGGCCATGGGAGGTTTGAGCTTTTTGAAGACACCGCTTGGCTACACCGAAGTATCAACTCGGTAAAATTAAAAACCTTTTTTCAACACTAAAACTGGCACTTTTAGATCAACTGAAAATGTATGAATTTGTTTTTATTAATTAACGTTTAGTAAGTAACACAAATTTGGACCATTCACTGTTTAATCACTTGATTTTAAAAAAACTGAAAACACGTTTGTCCTGCCTACTAATACATAGGTTGTTGTGTGGCTTGGTCTTGTGGGGATATTTAACCACCACACTATTTGAGGAAGGTTTTTATTACATTATTATACTGCCAACGTCTTTGATCTGAACACACCAACAAACATTTCACCAAAGTTACCAGTTAGTATTAGTCATTTGGGTTGCTTCAGTCATGTAAAATATTTTTTAACAAAGATAGCCAATGATACTAAACAAGACTAGAGCTTGTCCTGCAGCGCCTGTCCGCAACACAAATGTCTGCGCCCCTGTCCACATTTGCCGGGTGTGCCTATGCTGAATGAGTTGACACATTGCTCCACGTACCATATTTCCATTTTCTAGAGACAATCTCAATCCTTACATTAAACCACGATGCTACTAGACGTCATCTTTGTCCCAACTTTCACCTCCCTGGTTTAACTTGCGAGGAGAACGAAACATTTTATTAGTACATAAAGACATGACATTTCAGCACAAATCAATGATGTCAATAATATGTAATTGAAATATGTAGGCCTACAACAAGGAAATAATACGTTTAAATTGGAGTGGACTAGACCGTCCACTACTCACGCACATCCCTAAATTGTACTTCTGCTTTCACCATTTACTCTAGTCTTGTTAAGTAACGTTGGCTATCTTTGTAAAAACATCTCTAACATAATGGATGTTTCCCAAACTATTAATACTAACTAGTAACATTAGCCAAGTAAGTTAGCTACTAGCTAGCGTTACACAGCTAATTCCACGTTGCTAGCTAACACATATAAGCTAACGTTAGCTAGTTAGCTAGCTGATAGCTAGTCCGACTAAAACTAAATTATAGTGCTTACTTGATGGGATGAAACTACATCATAGTGCTTATTTGATGTGACGAAAATGCAATTCAGTTGTACTCACTGCTTGTTTAACGTTGTTTGAGTGACTCACGACGGCAGCAACTTGGTGGTCAAAAAACAATTTTTGAATGACGTTAGTTAGTTTAGCTAGCGAATCCCTCTCGGGCACCAAGCTGCTCACCAACTACCAGTCTATGAATAGATGACAAGCTTTCACGTAACTAATAAGGGAGTCTAAAATATGGCACCGCATTTTAAGGAGCCAATCCTAAGAGTTTTTTTTTTTTTTTAAATCTAAGTCCATCCTCGATGCGCCTTGTTTTTGTGGGGCATTTCCCCAATACTCTGAAAGATTTGCAGAAGCTACTTTTTAGCATATGGAAAGTATAGCTTAAAAGTAATTAAAACAACATTGCAATTCTGCTAAAGCGGCACACTATTTTGTCATTCATCATTGTTTTCTTTATTGTTTGTTATTAATGCTTTGTAAACATATGACTTGATTTGTTGATGTCTATTTAGTTTTCTATTTCAGTAGTTTCATTTACATAGGCCTACTGTACTGCCTGATACTCCACAGGGAGGTTCTGGGGATGCAGCAACCCATGCACTCACAACATATTATACTGTGCATTGGATGAGTAGTTAATTGTGCTGTTATTTAAAGAATACCAATATAAGTTATTTGAAAGAACTTGGCAAAAATATTTTATAGCTGAGCGACTGACCACTACTTTGCCTTCTGAAAATTTATGCAAAATAAGACTTAAAACAGGTTTTAACTAAATAATGTGGGTATTCGAATAGCTAGGGTATTCGAATAATTCGTGTACTCAGTTTGCCCCCGGAGATGCCCAGGTGACCTTAAAACCAAACTCGGTGTTTGTGCCGAAGGTTCTGAGCATGACTTACACCTGTAACTCTATTGAGGTGCTCCGGCTCCGTCCCGATACGGATCTGCTCTCCCTGGAGTGTCTGTGCTGTTACATGGATAGGACAAGGGGATCCCGTTCCACGGATCAGTAGTTTGTCTGTTTTGCTCACCCTTCCGTGGGAAGGCGCTGTCCAAAATCAGACTGGCTAAGTGGTTAGTGCAGGCTATTCAGTTAGCCTATGGCGCTATGGGACGCGCATCGCCTATGGCCATATGCGCACATTCCACTCGCGGAATTGTTTCCTCGTGGACGCTTTCCAAGGGTGTGTCCATCTCGGACATCTGTGCTGCGGCTAGCTGGGCTACGCGTCACACCTTTGTATCTTGGTAAAGACTGGGTGTGACGGCGCCCTCTCTGGCGCAGGTGATGCTTAGTGTGGGCGGTCAGAAGTGAAGGATGGACCTTCGGTCATCAGGTTGTTCGATGTTCACGACCTATGGGGCGTTGTGGTTCAATGTCTCCCATAGAGAGGAGTCGGACGTATCGACTGTAATAAAACTAGGGGTTATGTATATAACCCAGGTTCTAATAAGGAGAGAAGTGAGACTCCTCTCCAAAGTCTGCCCCATGGCTGAATGATGACTGGATTCAAATCTGGAGTGAGATGAGTCTGCTACTGTATTTGTAGAGTAGCTGACGCGGATGCGCATGACCCTTAAAGTCTCACGAGCCTTGTTGATTACACGGCGCTGTGGTATAAGTGTTCAGTGACTGATGGACGCTCTAAGAGCGTTTCCCATAGGGAGGAGTCTCACTCCTCTCCTTATTAGAACCTGGGTTAAATACATAACCCTTAGTTTTTTTTCTCATAAGGAAAGCTAAACAATATTTTTTGTGCTCTCAAAATCTATACAATATTTAGTTGCCTCTTTACTTAAAATACTCCAATATTTTTCAAACAGTAGTGGTGGAGTAAGAGCTGCAAATAGGACTTGTTCTAATTTATACTTTTCTTTAATCAATATGCGACTCACCTTGCATTCAGTTTGTAAAGGTTGTCTGTTTATCTTTGTTACGGTGAACAAAATAAAGTGTTAAACTGATGTTATCAATACCCCTGTTTATTTTGGTTTGACTATAAGGTGTTTTTAGTTTTCCTATAACACTTAAAACATTCTGGGTTAGTCTAAACTCAGGCATGAGGTTTAGGATAGACATGATAAAATTCCTATAACTAGTCAGGATCAACTGCAAATTACAGGATATTGTACTTCATTTCTAATACCGTTATCTATATGGCCATATTTTTTTACTTTAAATAGAAACTTGTATTAATTAATGTATTTATTTGAGCTGTGGCATGTACAAAACATAAGTGGCCAAACACTTCAGGTGAATAGGGTAAAAATTTATAGATATCACCATGAAACCTCCCCAGTTGATAACTTACATTAAGAAAATTATTATGTGTATTAAAAGTTCTCTGAAAGTTTGTTTCAATGTGCAAATGATTCATTTGCATAAATTTCCAAGTGTTCTATAAATCACGCTATAAATGATACATGAACAAACCCTTCTTTAAAAGCTTTTCAGAAAATAGATCATAATTTCAACTGGAACTTTCGTGTATTTAAGTGCTACTGAAGTGGAGATTTCATTCTCAGAGTAAGAGAAAAGATTTTGAGAAAACCACTTTCAAAAATCTACACCGGCCAATAGGTTTAAACCCCCCTTTGTACTTTCACGATTGGTTACTGAAACAAAGGAAATTATCATATTTGGATTTGATAACATTGTGCTCCAGGAAATGAGCTTTACAGAGAAATGCTGCTCTATAATGGGTTGTTAAACTATGCAGAACTAAAACATCACTTCAACATGCTAACACTTGATTTGTGGATTTGTATATTTGTGGAGGCAAGTGGAGGAAGATTCTCAGACATTTAAAAAAAAAATTGATCCAAGGCAGAGGAAGATCTACTCACTCAAAGTTTTCCATGCCTTCACTTCTTCAGGACAGCTGTAAAACAAACGTTTCTCCACTCTACTATATGAGTTGCTACTAACTTAAATTAAATCCGTCAGTCGGGACCTTTCAACTCTGACTAGTCCAAGGCCTTTGAAAGATTCTCAGAAAAAATTCTAAAAATCGATCCTAGGCACAGAAAGATTGCTCCCTGAAAGTTTTCCGTGTTTTTTTGTGTTTTTTTTAAAGATTGTGAGTGGCATGCATGCAGTATATGTGACCACAGATGTTATTCAAGTATGCATGAAAAATCAGTGCGTTAAGAAAACAAGATGTATTTATTGGTCAATTCATTGTCTTAAGTTTGCAGAGCAGACTGCAGAAATGAGAAAATCAGCTAGCCTTCTTCCAAAAGTCGCGTGGAATTACATAGCTAAAAGATCCAGATCATCATCATTATAAATTATAGAAGTTTGTTGGGCTGAGAGCTTTGACTTTGCAAGATCAATTGGGCGAGAACTGTGGGGGGAGGCAGGGAAAACAATAGTATTTCAACAAGAGAATATGCCTGTTTATTTCCGCTTTATAGGCTAAATAAGCAGATATGTACAAATAATACTGAGCAATGATCTTGCAATGGGACCTACATTTTACTGAGATCTTTTGAAATGTGTTTTTGACCCGGTGACTATCTGGCACTGATTATGCGTGTACAAATGCAATTGCAAGCAGTACCTTGGCCATCTGTCGTTAGGAGCCGTAGCATTTTGTAGCCTAGGGCCGCGTCAATAAAAAAGCAAAGTTTTTTGACACATTAGCGGTATTCGGCATACACGTTTTTAATATTTTAGCCTTAATTTAGGTGAACGACAATGTAACTGTAAAGACAGTGAGTTTTTCAAAGTATCTGTAGCAACATACATTATTTTTCCCACGACAAAGAAGTAAACTAATGTCAAAGTTGGCCATAGGAGGTTTGAGCTTTTTGAAGACCGCTTGGCTACACCGAAGTATCAACTCTCCATCCATTAACTTTACCGCTTATCCTGTACAGGGTCACGGGGGGGCTGGAGCCTATCCCAGCGGACACAGGGCGAGAGGCGGGGTACACCCTGGACAGGTCGCCAGTCTATCACAGGGCCGACATACAGGGACAGACAACAACTCACACTCACACTCACATTCACACCTACGGGCAATTTAGAGTCACCAATTAACCTGCATGTTTTTGGACTGTGGGAGGAAACCGGAGTACCCGGAGGAAACCCACGCGAACACGGGGAGAACATGCAAACTCCACACAGAAACGCCCTTGGGTCAGGTGGGGATTGAACCCAGGACTTTCTTGCTGTGAGGCAACAGTGCTAACCACCGAGCCACCGTGCTGCCCCTAAGCCACCGTGCTGCCCCTCAACTCTGTAAAATTAAATTCCCATTTTCGACACTAAAACTGTCACTTTTAAATCAATTGAAAATTTATGGATTTGTTTTTATTAATCAACGTTTAGTAAGTAACACAAATTTGGAGCATTCACTGTTCAATCACTTGATGAAAAAAAAAAAAAATTTGAAAACACGTTTGTCCTGCCTACTCATTAATGAGTAGTGTTCAAAGTCACGGTTGCCCCAAAAATGTACCTAAGAGGGCTTGCTGGGTATGCAAATGCAAACCTAAATGCCATCAGGACAGCAGAAATGATGACTACTAGACTACGCTCCATGACCTTTTAGCCTAATCTTAGCTAGATCCACCATTGTTAAATTTCGAACACTTCAATACTGTAAACACGCATTATAAAACTTACAGATACGTTTATATCTCATTAGACTGAACCCATCCTTCATAGGACGTGGATCATGTCAAGTGTAATCGCTTGTTGTCATGTCAGTTGTGTGTGAAAACAAAACATTGACGTTAGCAGGGGAAAGCCTGAGAGTCTGAGTTAAAAAAATAAATAGCCTAGCCTTTGGTTTAGCTAATGTTAGGCAGCTATATCAATACGTTTAACTGAGACGTCCTGACTCTGTCTAGATTGTTTGGGCAAAATCCCTTGTGATGGTATTACTCAACGGAGAAATCGCTTTCTCGCTGCCATAGGAAAGCAGTCAAAATTAGCGGCCAGGCCTGTCCACCCTACCAACTTTAATTTCTGCGTTCTGACTAAAACACACTGCATTCATTCTATAACAGGTACATTGGTCAGCTAAATGCTCCATATTACTTCAGTATCAAAGCTCAAGAAAACCAGAATGTAATTTTGTCCAACCTCACATGGGGAAATTTAATAAAGGTTCACAAGCGAGATGTTTCGGGCCGGGGCTAACGCAGTAGCGGGACTGTCTGCATTCATAGCTGTGTGCTTGGCTAGCAAATAGTATTTAAGATCATATGTTCTCCGGTAGTAACTTAATTTAATCAACAGTACCTGCAAATAACCTTGGTCTTGTCGACAGACCCATTTGGCAGGGTTTGTAGAACTTGCCATCCAAAAATACCCTTTTCTTTATCCATTGCTTGCTAGTTTCTGTCCGATTTACGACTGCGATAACTGCGTTAAAAAAATGTGGCGTTAAAAAAAATTTGTCTTATCGCGTTAACTTCAACAGCCCTAGTATTCACACAACCACAAAACCCACTGGGAAAACCAGCAACGGCTAGCGTAACATCTAAAAAACATTTGCATAATTCCAAAAAGCTAAAGCTTCAGTGTCCATTCATGTTTTTATAGTCAGGAAAAATATACAAACACTGATTATTGCATTTTAAACAATTGTAAGGTATTATTTCCTTAAATTGCTTTACGAAATGCCCCTAGATTTGAGTCAGTTTTTGTTTTGAGTATGAAAGTGCTGGATCAATGTAAACACTTTGTAGATATACAACAGTTTCTTTTGTTGGAAAACTTTGATCCTGCTTGATGCTTTTGGCAACTATTTGGACCCCATTGAGCAATAATTAAGTGTAATTTAATGTAATTAAGTGCAAACTTAATTCATAAAGCAGCTTTCTAATATAATTTGACTTGGTCCTGTAAATTAAAAAATCTAAGAAAATTACTAATACTTCAGCCATTGTTTGGTTTTTGCTTGCTTTTTCTTGAGGTTCGGTTCATGTATACATGTAAAATTTAAATCTGGCCTCCTACTTTTCTCTCCCTTGTGGGGTCCCCCAGGGGTCTATTCTGGGTCCCCTACTGTTTACTATTAATATGCTACCATAGGGACAAATCATACATAGACATGACGTTGAGTTCCCTTGTTACGCGGATGTCCAAAAATATCTTGCAGCTAAATGACTTGGAATTGGATGTCATTATAATTACCCCTCATGGTAATAGCACGTTAACCATCTCTTGGCTAGTCTGGGCGCCTTATCAAATAATGTTTGTAAAGTGGTCCGCAACCTAGGTATTATTTTTTACTCTTGAGTAGGCCAATGTGCTGCAGTCCTGCCTTGAGACAGCTAACAAAAATCAGGTAATTCCTGTCCTCTGCAGACTTGGAAAGGTCATTCAGGCTTTTATCTCTTCCAGACTTGATTATTGTAATTACTTTAGTCTGGTATCAGTAAGTAAAATATCCAAAGATTGCAGTTGATTCAAAACACTTCTGCCAGGTGTACTAGGAACACATACTAGAAAAAGTGACCACGTTAAACCAAACCTTGCGGCTCTTCATGGTTACGGGTTAGATTTAGAAATGATTTTAACATTTTACTGCTAATGTTTAAACCTTTAATGGTCAGGCCCCTGCCTATATCTGTGATCTGCTAACTCCCTATAAACCTAATCGCTGCCTGAGATCCTCCAGCAGGGCCCTTTTCATGGTTCCAATGTCCGACTTCACAATAAAGGTGACCGGGCCTTTGGTGTTTGGGCCCTAAGCTGTGGAACTCCCTTACTTGATCTCAGGCAGGCAAACTCGGTATCTCTTTTAAATGTCTTCCTAAGACTGTTATCAGATGGCTTTCTCTTTACTCATGCCGTTTCATTTATTTAGTAATATTCTATGTGTAACCCAGGGTTTCATTGCACAAAGTTGAACATAAGGAATCGAATAATAATTTTTAACTTACCAGTAACAAATAAATAATAATTAATCAGGTCTTATCGCAGTACATCTCAACACATGAAAACATTAACCATGAAAAATATAGGCCTACAGCAATCCGCAATCGATAAACCAGCACAAATGAAGGTTTATCTCAGTCCATTCTCTTATCAGTTCAGTCCGTGTGATTGTTGAACCACGGTAGAATATACAGGATAACTAAAAAATGCATTTCCATGAGCAAATGCGGATGTGATGTGTCCAGTGATTGGACTAACCGCCTTACCGCAGCACAAGTGGACTGAGCTACAGACCCCGTTTGTTGACAGGGGTTACATACCCAGTAGTAAACGTTTAGTGAGTTACTGTAAAGGAGAGTTTTTTCTGTAAAGATCTTTTAGTAGCCTATTAGTTTTAAAAAACATAAATTCCTGACTGATCATTAGTTTTGTGATTTAGAATCATTGGACCTTATGTGGGGGAACTTGGTCTTACTACTTTTTTGATATGTTTACAGGTATTTAATAAACGTTCTATCAATATTTATAGATTATTAATTAATTCATAAATGAATTCTATAATCGATCAACTTGATTAAGAGTCATATTAAATAATAAAGGGGACACCACCCAACGACTTTAGCTTCTTGTATGGCTCGATGGTAAACCAGGTCTAATCTTTATATTAAATTTATTAAATTAATATTAGTTCAACGTTAACACGAATATGAAAGTTAAACGTTTCAGTCTCAATTCTGAAGTAGTAAATTCTAGTAACTAATGATCTAATAACGAGACGGAGTCACTGATGAAGTTAACAACATGCAAGTACATAATATCAACGCAAGATGGCAGTATGTGCCCGTGAAAAAAACTCTCCATTCATTTCAATAGGGCCAAAAACCGATTTTTAAATAATGATTAAAAATATAACACATGAACTGATCACTTAGCTGTATGTAAGCGTGCTAGACTGCAATACCCAAGACATGTGGGCGCCAGAATAAAATCAATTGGGTCAAAACTGCGGGCGTAGTTAAGGTGCCAAAAATAGGCCCATATATAATAATAATAATAATAATAATAATGATAATAATAATAATAATGATGATAATAATAATAATAATAAAAAAATATATAACTGCAAGCAGTGATAGCGGTGGCCGGCTATGAAAAGATTATTACAGGAAAAAAATAACATTAAGAAAAAAAGAACAAATAAAAAAGAACTTGCAGAAAAGAAAAGAAAAAGAAAGAAAGAAGAGAAAAAAGGACAAATCCAGTAGGAATGGTCATAGAACTCTCAGCAAATGGAGGAGGTTGCACACCCATCAACCTACATAACCATCAGTAATCTAGATAGCAAAATTAGACTTTTAAAGTACTGTGTTTTAAGAGGTTTTTTGTCATTTAGTTTTAAGGCCTCAAATAGTTCACATAGACTGACTTGAACAAGTAGACCCAATAATAAGATTGAACAGCATCAGTGACTTGGGTAAGTTCAACAGAGACCCACCTTTGTTCACCTGTTTATTTACTGTCATACCAGCAAACAAGACACATACGGAAGACACGAGACATGCTCTGACCTTATTCACAGACACACCCTACAGTCACGGTATCACATCTAACAAAAGTACAAACCGATATCTGCGTTTACAGCACTTCATAACTCTTTACATAAACATGATAAAAACATGATAACAAGGAAGCATAAACATGATAACAAGGAAACATTAAGAACGCTGTCAATAATAGAAAGAGTTACTCGCCAGGCATGCTGGGAGTTCCACCCGACACTACATTACGTCATGTTTCTTCAAGTACAAAGATGTCTGCCTTGCGCGGTTGTGACCCTCAGCTCCAAAATTTATTTTGTAATCCAGCTAAGAACAAATCTAAGTACGTGTAAACCTCTCTTTGTCTGAGATGACAAATATCTGCTTTGCAATGTCGATTTGACACCTCGTCCCATAATCATAATTAAAAGCTACAGATTTACACTGCAACATCGCTATTGCTCGCATCTCACACACCAAAAGTTGCATTGTAACAGCTTGCCATGTTGCTATTCATCCTTTGGTAATTGCAATGATACAGTCTGACAATGTTTGAACGAGGTTACTCAACAAGACGCTCTCAGTCACGGTTGCAAGAAGATTCCCGCCCACTGCCACATGAGGGCTGATCCGACACTGTGTCCACTGCTATGTGGGGGAAAAGAAACTACTAGTGGCGTTAAAACAAATTGCGTTAACGCGTTAAAAGAAATATGCGTTAACACGCTAATACTTGCTACTACTGCTTAATAACTTAGAGAAATGCATTTTGGTGCAGTGTGAGCTCAATTATGACTGTATCGCCAAGCTTGGTTTTGTGTGTAAAGTAGACCATCTGAGGATGATATACAGCGATTTTGAGTTAATTTGGTTTTATGGTTTCAGAGGAGTTAGTTCAAATCCAACCAATAAACGACTAAACTTGGCTATTTATAAAAAAGGCAGTTTTCAAGGTACATTTTGTAAAACTTTAAATCGTGGTGTGAATCATAATACAAATATTGTATAGAAGTATGATATAAATTTGTCCAATATTGAAGCAGTTAAAAATCGAAATGTACAGTACTGTTTACAGTAATACATTTTTATGCACTGTGAGCTCAATTTCTAATGTATCAACACGCTTGGTTTTGTTTTTATAGTAGACCATCTGAGGATGATATACAGCGATTTTGGTGTAATTTGGTTGTACGGTCTTGGAGGAGTTATTTCAAATAGTTCAAGTGTCAAAGTGTCAAATCCAACCAAAAAAGTACTAAACTCAGATATGTATAAAAAAATTTGTTTTCCAGTTAAGAGTTCTGAAATTTTAACTGCTTTATGATATCGGTCTTTGGATTTTTATAAATTTTTTGAACGTAGATTGCTTAATAGACCAGTGAGATATGACAAAGTGAATGTACAGTAGTGTTTACAGTAATAAATTTTGATGTGCTGTGGACTCAGTTTTTGAGAAATCAACAAGATATTCAATACAGTTAACGTTGAAAGTCGGAAGATGATATCCTGAAACGTTAATGTGATTTGTATTTATGATTTTGGACCTATACACTTTGAGTAGACCACCAGTTTTTGAAAAAAAACGGGGTGATGGACTTCATAATTTGTAATGGGTGCCGCATATGAAAGTTTTATCTCACTGCAGGGGACAATTACGAACGTTTTCAGAGCTGTAACCCTAATGGTCTATTTTTTATGATTTTTTTAACACTTGGAATTTTGAACTGCTGCTATAGCGCCACCAACAGGAACAATGAGACGGCATGCAATGGGTTGTAGTTTTGAGAGGACCTGGACATGTGTGCCAAATTTGGTGCATTATTAACCATGGGAAGTAGGATATTTGGGGGAATAATAATAATAAATATAGCTGCGATGGCAGCCATGACCGGGGTCTATGCTATGGCACTTTATGGCACATTGCCATGATTCACAAAAGGCAATTGGGACAAGATAGCAATGTCATGACAGTAATATCAGCGATGACGTTTAAGTTTTATGGTAATGACAAGACATATGCTGTTAGCGAAGCTTTTTCAATGTTAGTAACTCTGTGTCCCATCCCTATGTAATCTAATTACAGCATTTAAAACAAAAAACGCAATTTGGAACCATTTGTGCAGACACATGGTAAAATGTGAGTGTTGCTGACAAAGTATGTAATTGTAAAATGGGTCATTGTAAGTATTATGACAATAAGGTGACAGATTATATCCACCTGGTAGCACAGAGAAAACTAACCATAACATATGATTCTTCAAACATTACAAACTACAACCATTCTTTGTAGTGTTATGAAGGATGATAGTCATGTTTAGCTCCAGAACTATATCCATGTCAATTTGAATAGCTTTTTAGTTTGAAGACACACTCGTTTGTAATTTCATTGGTCTGTGCTTGCCATGTTTTTTAAGGTGCAGACTGTTCCTTCCAATGTTGTAAAGCTCTATTCAAATAAAAACTGTGAAAGGTTTAGTGAGCACATCTATAATGGTCTGCGAGGAAATGTAGTTTGACTGTTTTCCCCAAAATCCAAAATAGCAGAAAATCCATCATGGCGTACTCTATGGGTTCTTGAGGTAAATGTGTTCCTCATGGGGGCAGGGACCTGTCCAGCAATTTCCACAACTTTACACAACACAGGACGCGGGGCGTGATCCTTCAAAGTTGGTGTGTTTTGATGGGCTGGAATAGCGCCCCCTTTGGATCAACTGGTATTTCACTTATGTGGCACTTGAGGCAAATATGTTCCTAATAGGAGCAGGAACCAGTCCAGGCATATTTTGGTGGGCTGGAATAGCGCCCCCTTTTGGATATGTTGTTATGGCACTTGTATGGCAGGGTGTGGCTTATGGGTGTCTACGCTCATGCAAAGTTGCATCTGTCTATGTATGTGTCCTAGCAATTGACACACACATTGCTAAAGTTTTGGACATTCCTCGGTGGCAGCTACTGGTATTACCACTTACCAACTAACACTTAAAATCAAACTCCTCCTAGATGGTTCAACCAATCTTGATGTAAATTGGTAAGCAGCATCTGTAGACATAGTCCTTTGAAAACGTTTTTTTAAAAAGTCTGTATCTTTAACAACATGGCTGCCATGAGCCATTGAACACAGAAGATTAGTTGCGTTAGTTGCCCCCTTTCGACCAAACATTACCATTTTCCACACGTAACCTTTACTCACCCATAGTTACCCACTCATAGTTATGCCTATCAAGTTTCATGGCTCTAACACAAACAGGTCATGAGATACAAATATGTGTGGTTAGTAGCGCCCCCTTAAGGGCGAAATGGTTATGGCTTGTTTTGCTGACCCTTTGTAGTGTTACGAATGACCATAGTCAATTTAAAGTTCATATCTACAACTTTGACAATTTTATTAGCTTTATGATTTAAAGACACACCCACTTACAATTTAATTGGTTCATGGCGGCCATGTTGTTTCAGGCATAGAAGATTCCTTCAAGATATCTAACGGTCTACTCAAATATACACAGTATACCAATTTTTGTGAGGATAGGTCAAACGGTCAGCGATTAGATATGGCTTGACTGTTTTTCACAAAATCCAAAATGGCAGAAAATCCATCATGGCGGACTTTATGGGTTCTAGAGGCAAATGTGTTCTTAATGATGACATGCACCTGTACACCAAGTTTCAGGTCAAAATACGACATGGGCTGCGGGGCGTGGCCGTGTCAACTTTTTACTTTTGGTTGCTTTGTATAGCGCCCCCTTTGGGTCAATTGGTATGGCACCTGTATGGCAGGGTGGGACACCTGGGTGTCTATGCTAATGCAAAGTTTCATCTGTCTATGACATTCTATCTCACGGGAATTTACACAGGTTGGGAGGAATAAATAATAATAATAATGAACGGCAGTAAAAACAATAGGGTTCCATGCAGTTTCACTGCATAGACCCCTAATAATGAACGCCAGCAAATTCAATAGGGTTCTATGCAGTTTCACTGTGGATGAAGCGGATGACAGTTCATTTGCGTTTAGTGGGACGGACTCCGCAAAGTTGTGTAATTACGACTTCCTAACATTTCATAAAATTCTGGTCTTGAACAAACGGAACATTGTTACCAATGTGTCTTTTGGAATAAGTAACTTCTGTAAACCCCAGCAGTTCACATACCTTTTCTTATAGACTTGACTTGTTTTACTTTACTTTTTCTTACAAACGGTCAATAAATATTTGGAAAATTAAAAATATTCTGTAGCTAGACACACTATCTTTTTTGGGACATGAATGAAGATCTGATTTTAGGTCAAGGTTGTATAAAAAAATGTTGCTTCACAAACTTTACAGTGCAACTGTTGTGTAAATGATTTACTGATTAAAGTAGTTGTTGGTGTACAAAGTCCCTACTCATTCTCAAGTTCTGATGACTGCAACGGTTTGATCACAAGGGAACTGCTCAACTAGAATGAGAATGAATTCCAAGGAGAATACAACTTGACTTTTTAGCTAGCACTATAACAGCAAGCTAGTTAAATTAAAAGCAGTAGGTATTTTGTAGTAAAACATTCGGGGGGGGAAAAAAAAAATATATATATATATATTTATTTAATATTTATAAAATATTTATTTTTAATAATTCACATGCTAAGGGGTGTAATTGTATTATTGATTGTGTCACCATAAGCTAGTTTGTATGGAGGACCAAAGCTGCCAAAAAAAAAATAATTAAATAAATCAAAGGTCATGGATTGTACTTTCCTTTGTATAATTCCTCTACTTATTTTCTTTCCTATTTACATTTCTTTATTGCTTTTTATGTTTCCTTTTACATTCGCTTTGCATTTCCGCTCCTATATATTTCCAATTTACTTTCTTACTACTTTCTTATTATTTTCTTTATACATTTCTTCAGAAGTTGCTTTTTACATTTCTGTATGCATTTCTTCTTCATTATGCAATGATGGGGCTGTTATTTAAAATGTGTCACAAGGTCAACTGTTCGCCTATTGGTTGATCGGCATCGTAGTGCATGGATTGACTATACATGCCTTTCCCCCCACACCGGTGTCCGTGAGCAGAAATGGCTACCTCCAGTCAGGAGATCGCTTCTGAACTGAGGTGTTAAGCTGATCTAGCTTTAAATAATACTGTCAGTGAGGGCTATTTGCTTCATCATGCCGACGCTCTGACAGTGTGTTTCACTTATCGTTAAGTTAACGTTTATGAATAAATACAAGTGAATAAATTGTCAGTTTGTCTAAAAGGGTGCGCTCGTTGTTTAACCTGTCTACTTTCCTAATTTGATTGCTAAGACTGAAAATGTAAGCACCGCCTACTCATTTGCATAATGAAGGATAAATGCGGACAGAAATGTAAAAGGAAATCCCAAAAGGAAATGTGAAAAGCAACTTCTGAAGAAATGTATAAAGAAAATAATACACAAGTGAAAAAAGTAAATTGGAAGAACATAGGAGAGGAAATGCAAAGCAAATGTAAAAGGAAATTTAAAAAGCAATAAAGAAATGTAAATAGAAAAGTAAATAAATAGGGGAATTAATACAAAGGAAAATACAATCCATGGCCTTTATTTATTTTTGAGTCATTTATTTATGTATTTATTTTAAATTTTGGCAGCTTTGGTCCTCCATAAGTTTGAGCAGGATAAAATAGGCATTTTCTAACTTCCATGATCGCCTTATGTATTTAGATATAAAAAAAAAAATGGTGGTTGATGGTTCAAATCCAAGTTGAACTTGCTTTGTGGTATAGGCCTCTGGTCATTGTTTAATGCTGCGTGCTTTTGAGCTTTGATTTGTTGATCATTTCCAAGAATAAATTGCTATTTCATGTTTTGCTCTTTGACAATTGGTGCCTATCCCCTGCACTGCCTGGAAGCTTGAATAAATACTCTCTTTGGTGAACTTTTGGATTTATTACAGCAGACTAGTATGTGGCTAAAGTATATACAGTTAGGCCCAAAAATATTTGGACAGTGACACAATCTTCATGATTTGGGCTCTGCATGCCACCACATTGGATTTGAAATGAAACAACTACAACGGAATTGAAGTGCAGACTTTAAGGTTTAATTCAAGGGGTTGAACAAAAATATATGATTAAACATGTAGGAATTGTAGCTATTTTTGTACAAACGCTCCTCATTTCAGGGGCTCAAAAGTAATTGGACAAATAAACATAACCCCAAGTAAAATGTTACTTTTCAATATTTTGTTGAGAATCCTTTGCAGGCAATGACTGCCTGAAGTCTGGAACCCATGGACATCACCAAACGCTGGGTTTCCTCCTTTGTGATGCTTTGCCAGGCCTTTACTGCAGCGGTCTTCAGTTGTTGCTTGTTTGTGGGTCTTTCTGCCTTAAGTTTTGTCTTGAGCAAGTGAAATGCATGCTCGATTGGGTTGAGATCTGGTGATTGACTCGGCCATTGCAGAATATTCCACTTCTTTGATTTAAAAAACTCCTGGGTTGCTTTTGCAGTATGTTTTGGGTCATTGTCCATCTGTACTGTGAAGCGCCGTCCAATCAACTTTGCTGCATTTGGCTGAATCTGAGCAGAAAGTATATCCCTATACACTTCAGAATTCATCCGGCTGCTTCTGTCTTTTTGTCACATCATCAATAAACACAAGTGACCCAGTGCCATTGGAAGCCATGCATGCCCATGCCATCACACTGCCTCCACCATGTTTTACAGAAGATGTGGTGTGCTTTGGATCATGAGCTGTTCCAATTCTCCTCCAAACTTTCTTCTTCCCATCATTCTGGTACAGGTTGATTTTAGTCTCATCTGTCCAAAGAATGCTGTTCCAGAACTGGGTTGGCTTCTTCAGGTGTTTTTTGGCAAAGTCAATTCTGGCCTTTCTATTTTTGAGGCTGATTAATGGTTTGCACCTTGTGGTGAATCCTTTGTATTTACTCTCATGAAGTCTTCTCTTTATGGTAGACTTAGATACTGATACACCTACTTCTTGAGAGTGTTCTTCACTTGAGTGGATGTTGTGAAGGGGTTTTTCTTCACCATGGAAAGGATTCTGCGATCATCCACCACTGTTGTCTTCCGTGGACGTCCAGGCCTTTTTGAGTTCCCAAGCTCACCAGTGCACTCCTTTTTTCTCAGAATGTACCAAACTGTTGATTTGGCCACTCCTAACATTTCTGCTATCTCTCTGATGGATTTCTTCTTTTTTTTTCAGCCTCAGGATGGTCTGTTTCACCTCCATTGAGAGCTCCTTTGACCGCATGTTGTGTGTTCACAGCAACAGCTTCCAAATGCAAACGCCACACCTGGAATCAACTCCAGACCTTTTAACTGCTTAATTGATGACAGGTTAATGAGGGAAGAGCCCATGCATCGTTGTTATTTTTTTTTGCAGCCTTCTGAGTCAATTGTCCAATTACTTTTGGTCCCTTGAAAAAGAGGCGGCTACGTATTAAAGAGCTGTAATTCCTAAACCCTTGCTCCAATTTGGATGTGAATACTCTCAAATTACAGCTGAGAGTCTGCACTTTAAGCCCATATTGATTATATAATTGTATCCTGAATATGTTTTCGTAAACAGCTAAAATAACAAAACTTGTGTCACTGTCCAAATATTTTTGGGCCTAACTGTATAATACCCTGACCTTGGCCTCTGATCATGGTTTTGTTTTATGCTGGTTTTATTGCTGTCTGTGCACACTCATGATATTGCTTGTGTCGATTACTGGTGTAGCCAATGTAAACAGTATGTCTTCTTGCGATCTCATTGCGGAGTTTATGAACCAGGAGTTGTAATGACGTACTTAAAACGCTGGGGGTGCTCTGTGTGTATTTATTTACTTTGACAACAACTTGGGTTAAAACAATAGTAGTTTACTGTAGCTGGCGTTCTGTGATGATGAATTTGCTAAGGCAGAATGCCCATGACATTTTGTGCTATATAATTCAATTTGGCCATAATGCTGCATGCTGCCCTTGCAGCTCATTTACAGTACCTAACTAGACCGCTAGCTAACAGGTTAGAATCCTACAATAGAGACAAAACCTGAGCTTATCTTTTGCAGATTTAATGAAAGAGTCTTCACAGACATTTTTCTAATTATTCTTGTAAAACTGAAACCATACAGAAAGTTATCCATGCATCAGTACACAGTCATCAACAATAACAAACATGCAGTCATAAACATATTCAAACAGCTAGTTAACAGAGTTCAGAACACACAATACAAAATAAAGAAAAGGTTGCGTATAGAAACAGACAGTAAAGGCAACACATACTGGATTCACAATATTACCTATTACTCTTTCAACACATACTGGATTCAAAATATCACCTATTACTCTTTCTGGATTCATAATTTCACCTATTACTCTTTCTTGCTCTTTTTCATTAGTCTTTAGGGTACTTTTTGGTCTCTCGTAAAGCTAATAAGATAATGTGTTGTCGTTGTATGGATGCTTTGATTCTTAAACCCTGTTTGTTCCTCAACAGTGATGAACTGCGTCAAGAAGCTCGACAGCTAAAGAAGGATCTCCAGGCCATAAAACAAAGAAGAGAGGAAAACTGTAAAGCCACAGAGGAGGAAGATAAAAGGGGTACAGCACCTCACTTCATTATGTGTCTACTCTAGCTATTCTTTGTTATACATCATGTAATGTAGTTACATTATGTATAACATTCTGTAATATAATGCATAGTAACAATATATGTAGCACATGTACACTATATCTGTGCACCTATTGTAGTTCAAGGTCCAAGGTGGGGGTAGGGGCAAAGGGTTCAGTTTGCTGGGCAAAGAGGTGTTGGTGCTCATCGTGGAAGAGGGTTTCCCTATGTAGTCTGTCTTTAGACCTTGTAACTCTGATGTCCAACTGCTGAAATTGAAATATGACTTTGTCCCTGTAGCGTCTCTTGACCGCCTATTCTGTTCTTCGTATTTGGCCATGTTTCCGAAGCAGAACCCCTAACTAAATCGACCACAGTACACTGAGTGCACTCTAGTAGTACTCTGAGTAGCCTACATGAATTGTAAAGACGAAAAAGCTATTGGCATTATATAACATTTTTTAATCATTATTTTAGGCTACAGAAAAGGTAACAGACTCGAAGCCGACCAGCGTGCACTTGCTCAATTCCGAAATTCGTTGCCTGTCTACTGGTGATCCCAGCGCAATAAATATTGAGGAGTATACAAAATAATTTTAGATTAATCGTTTTCTTCATCTTCATCTTCATCTTCATCCGCTTTGTCCGGGGTCGGGTCGCGGAGGTAGCAGTTCCAGCAGGGCATCCCGAACTTCCCTTTCCCGGGCCGCATTAACCAGCTCTGACTGGGGGATTCCAAGGCGTTCCCAGGCCAGTGTGGAGATATAATCCCTCCACCTGGTCCTAGGTCTGCCCCGCGGCCTCCGCCCAGCTGGACGTGCCTGGAACACCTCCCTAGGGAGGCGGCCAGGTGGCATCCTTACTAGATGCCCGAACCACCTCAACTGGCTCCTTTCTACGCAAAGAAGCAGCGGCTCTACTCCGAGTCCCTCACGAATGGCTGAACTTCTCACCCTATCCCTAAGGGAGATGCCAGCCACCCTCCGGAGGAAACTCATTTCCGCCGCTTGTATCCGCGATCTCGTTCTTTCGGTCATGACCCACCCTTCATGACCATAGGTGAGAGTAGGAATGAAGATAGACCGGTAGATTGAGAGCTTTGCCTTCTGGCTCAGCTCTTTCTTCATCACAACGGTGCGATAAAGCGACTGCAACACCGCACCCGCTGCTCTAATTCTCCGGCCCATCTCTCGTTCCATTTTACCCTCACTCGAGAACAAGACCCCGAGATACTTGAACTCCTTCACTTGGGGTAAAGACTCATTCCCTACTTGGAGTAGACAATCCATCGGTTTCCTGCTGAGAACCATGGCCTCAGATTTGGAGGTGCTGATCCTTATCCCAGCCGCTTCACACTCGGCTGCAAACCGATCCAATGAGTGCTGCAGGTCGCAGACCGATGATGCCATCAGGACCACATCATCTGTAAAAAGCAGTGATGCAATCCTCTGCCCACCAACCCGCAGCCCCCTCCCCGCGGCTACGCCGTGAGATCCTGTCCATGAATACCACAAACAGGATAGGTGACAAAGCGCAGCCTTGGAGGAGGCCAACCCTCACCGGGAACGAGTCCGACTTACTGCCGAAGACCCGGACACAGCTCTCGCTTTGGGAGTACAGAGATTGGATGGCCCTGAGTAGAGACCCCCTCACCCCATACTCTCGCAGCACCTCCCACAGTATCTCCCGGGGAACCCAATCATACGCCTTCTCCAAATCCACAAAACACGTGTAGACCGGATTGGCATACTCCCAGGCAAAGATCCTCGCGAGGGTAAAAAGCTGGTCCGTTGTTCCACGGCCAGGCCGGAAACCGCATTGTTCCTCCTCGATCCGAGGTTCGACTATCGGTCGAACCCTCCTTTCCAGCACCCTGGAGTATACTTTCCCGGGGAGGCTGAGTAATGTGATGCCTCTGTAGTTGGCACACACTCTCCGGTCCCCCTTTTTGAACAGGGGAACCACCACCCCGGTCTGCCACTCCTTAGGTACTGTCCCCGACTTCCACGCAATGTTGATGAGACGTGTCATCCATGACAGTCCCTCAACACCCAAAGCCTTCAGCATTTCTGGGCGGATCTCATCAACCCCTGGGGCTTTGCCACTGTGGAGTTGTTTGACTACCTCAGTGACCTCCGCCAGGGAGATTGATGCTGATCCCCCATCATCCTCCAGCCCTGTCTCTACTATGTAGGGTGGGTTTGTCGGGTTCAGGAGTTCCTCAAAGTGTTCCTTCCACCTCCCAATCACCTTGTCAGTTGAGGTCAACAACGTCCCATCCTTACTGTACACAGCTTGGATGGTTCCCTGCTTTCCCTCCTGAGGTGTCGGATAGTCTTCCAGAACCGCTTTGGTGCCAACCGAAAGTCCTTCTCCATGGTTTCTCCGAACTCCTCCCACACCCGCTGCTTTGCTTCTGCCACGGCCGAGGCTGCAGTCCTTCGGGCCTGTCGGTACCTTGCAACTGCCTCCGGAGTCGCCCGGGATAGCATGTCCCGGAAGGCCTCCTTCTTCAATCGGACGGCTCCCCTGACCACCGGTGTCCACCAGGATGTTCGAGGGTTACCGCCCCTTGAGGCACCTAAGACCTTGAGACCACAACTCTCAGACACAGCTTTAGCAATGGAGGCTTTGAACATCGCCCACTCCGGTTCAATGCCCCCAGCCTCCACAGGGATGCCAGAGAAGCCCCGCCGGAGGTGTGAGTTGAAGGCCTCCCGGACCAGGGACTCCTCCAGACGTTCCCAGTTCACCCGCACTACACGCTTGGGCTTACCAGGTCTGTCCAGAGGCTTCCCCCGCCACCTGACCCAACTCACCACCAGATGGTGATCGGTTGACAGCTCTGCCCCCCTCTTCACCCGAGTGTCCAAAACATATGGCCTCAGGTCCGATGATACGATAACAAAATCGATCATCGACCTTCTGCCTAGGGTGCTCTGGTACCAGGTACACTTATGAGCATCCTTATGTTCGAACATGGTGTTTGTTATGGCCATTCCATGACTAGCACAGAAGTCCAATAACAAGCCACCACTCGGGTTCAGATCGGGGAGGCCGTTCCTCCCAATCACGCCTCTCCAAGTGTCTCCATCATTGCCCACATGTGCGTTGAAGTCCCCCAGCAAGACTACAGAGTCCCCCTCAGGAGCCCCATACAAGGCTCCATCCAGGGTCTCCAAAAAGGCCGAATACTCCGAACTGCTGTTCGGTGCATAGGCACAGACAACAGTCAGAGTTTTCCCCCCCATGACCCGAAGGCGTAGGGAGGCGACCCTCTCGTCCACTGGGGTAAACTCCAACATAGAGGCACTTAGCCGGGGACTCGTAAGTATCCCCACACCAGCCTTGCGCCTCTCACCCTGGGGAGCTCCGGAGAAGAATAGAGTCCAACCCCTATCCAGAAGTGAGGTTCCAGAGCCGAGGATGTGCGTAGAGGTAAGCCCCACCAGATCCAGCTGGTAGCGCTCCACCTCCCGCACAAGCTCCGGCTCCTTCCCTCCCAGAGAGGTGACGTTCCACGTCCCCAAAGCCAGCCTCTGCCACCCGGGTCCGATCCGTCGAAAACCTCTGCCTTCACTGCCACCTTTCTGGCAGCGCACCCGACCCCCTTGGTTTTTCCCGCGGGTGGTGAGCCCACGGGACGGAGAAGAAGAGATGTTGTTGTTGTCCATGTTGCTTTTTCGGGCTATGCCCGGCCGGGCTCCGTGGCAAGCCCGGCCACCAGGCGCTCGCTGACGGGTCCTCCTCCTGGGCCTGGCTCCAGAAGGGGACCCCGGGCTTCCTCCGGGCCGGGTATCGTCCTCTCTTATAGGTTTTTCCATGAGGGTTTTTGAACCATTCTTAGTCCGGCCCCTCGCCCGAGACCAATTTGCCATGGGAGACCCTACCAGGAACACAAGGTTCCAGACAACACAGCCCCCAGGTTCATAGGGACACACAAACCTCTCCACCACGATAAGGTGATGGTTCCCGGAGAGGAACCATTTAATTTAGAGTAACGTAATTTATCATTTATTATATTTGGGTTGGATGAACTTAATATTTTTGCGTTGAACTAACATAATACAATTGCGTGGAACCTAACCCTAACCTAAAGCACAAAACAGCACTAACTAAAGTTACCAATGATGTCTTACATCCGCTGATGCAGAGGCCCTCAACATCTTCATCCTGTTAGACCTTAGTGCAGCCTTTGATATGGTGTGTCACAAACGACTTATTTCCAGGCTGCAAATGTTGGGTGTTGAGGGCACTGCACTCTCTCTTCAGTCATACCTCACGAACAGACATCAATTCATCTCACTTAACGAATACACATCTGATACGTCCCCAGTCACACAGGGTGTTCCCCAGGGCTCTGTCCTGGGGCCCCTCCTTTTCATAATCGATATGTTTAACTCATTGGTTATGGTATTCATGGACAGGATCTCACGGCGTAGCCGCGGGGGAGGGGGGCTGCGGGTTGGTGGGCAGAGGATTGCATCACTGCTTTTTGCAGATGATGTGGTCCTGATGGCATCATTAGTCTGCGACCTGCAGCACTCATTGGATCGGTTCGCAGCCGAGTGTGAAGCGGCTGGGATGAGGATCAGCACCTCCAAATCTGAGGCCATGGTTCTCAGCAGGAAACCGATGGATTGTCTACTCCAGGTAGGGAATGAGTCTTTACCCCAAGTGAAGGAGTTCAAGTATCTTGGGGTCTTGTTCTCGAGTGAGGGTAAAATGGAACGAGAGATGGGCCGGAGGTGGAGCAGCGGGTGCGGTGTTGCAGTCGCTCTATCGCACCGTTGTGACGAAGAGAGAGCTGAGCCAGAAGGCAAAGCTCTCAATCTACCGGTCTATCTTCGTTCCTACTCTCACCTATGGTCATGAAGGGTGGGTCATGACCGAAAGAACGAGATCGCGGATACAAGCGGCGGAAATGAGTTTCCTCGGGAGGGTGGCTGGCATCTCACGTAGGGATAGGGTGAGAAGTTCAGCCATTCGTGAGGGACTCTGAGTAGAGCCGCTGCTTCTTTGCGTAGAAAGGAGCCAGTTGAGGTGGTTCGGGCATCTAGTAAGGATGCCACCTGGCCGCCTCCCTAGGGAGGTGTTCCAGGCACGTCCAGCTGGGCGGAGGCCGCGGGGCAGACCTAGGACCAGGTGGAGGGATTATATCTCCACACTGGCCTGGGAACGCCTTGGAATCCCCCAGTCAGAGCTGGTTAATGTGGCCCGGGAAAGGGAAGTTTGGGATGCCCTGCTTGAACTGCTACCTCCGCGACCCGACCCCGGACAAAGCGGATGACGATGATGATGATGTTTATCTCACATGAATCACTGTTAATAATTTATTTTATTTAGTTTTTAGCGCTTTTCTCAAGACTCAAAGCGCTTTACACAAATTGGTCGCCAATTAATTACACAGAACGAATAACGAATGGACCGACAGCTATCAAATACAACACTCAATCTGAGTGATACCACGGCAGCCAATTTGCGCCAGACTTCCTCACCCAACGTATTTTGGCAGACTTGCTCACACACATAGGACACACAGACCGACTCCAGGTGAATTAGCAGTGACTTGTCAGGGCACTGGTAGGAGAATGGAGCATGTTTTTTGATGGTGGGAGGAAACCGGAGCACCCAGAGGAAACCCACACAAACACAGGGAGAACATGCAAACTCCACGCAAAAAGGCCATTGGGTCAGACCTTTGAACCCAGGACCTTCTTGCTGTGAGGCACCAGTGCTAACCACTGTTGTTGACCCTACGCATATATCACATCAATTTATGTTATTAGGTTATTTCATATCATTTATTTGACACAGTATCACTCAATTAGTGATGTGTCATTCGTGAATGAGCCGGCACCGGCTCATTTAAGGGAACAATGGGAGCTGGCTACCGTCTGAGAGCCGTTGTTTTTTTTAACACGACAAACAGACACTACTATCACGCATTACGTAAATCATTTTCAGGCAAGATTTTAATTAAACCATATTTCATTGTACATTTTTGGAAAATGATGTCTGATTTCTAATCAAAATGTTCTCATTTGTATGATTTTTAGCCGGACAATGAACAAACCAAACAACAAAATCATATGAACTCCTGACACTGCAGTTAATTGAGCAGCAAGCCTGACCAGCACAGTTTAGAGGGCCCCCCTAAGGGGGTTTCTGACTAACTGCCGCTAAGGGGAAATGCTGAGTAAATAGGACATTATATTATATTGCGTCAACTTAGCCCAATACATAGATTTGTTAAAATCATTGTGATGTCAACTTTATGATAAATCATATTTTATAATATATATTATAATAGAATAATTATGCAAACTATTAATTTGGTCCAGCAATGGACGGCCCCCATGCGCCCCTTTCTCAGGGGCAGTCGCCACTTTCGCCCCTCTCCCAGCTCCGCCATTGTGCAAAGTTGTGAACAGAAACAGCAGAAAACAAGATGAGTGTATTTCCCAATCGTAAACGGAGTCGCTTTTTGATGCATTTTAATAACACAGACAACACAAATGCAGAATATTGACTTTGTAAGTTAAAAATATCGTATCGAGTAGGGTCTACTAACACCCTTAACAGACATTTTTGAATTGTAACACCCTGCAATTAGAAAAAAAAAGGTAAGCTAGCGAACATGGAAAAGCCGGCGCGTCTTCTGGGATTGTTGCTGCTGTAGTGTCTACAGGCACCACTCAGGCATCAGGTATAACAAGACCTATTGCAACCCAGACCTCTATAAGCCAATTTATGCCAAAGGCCATGACCCCAGCAAGACAGAACATAGTTGATGAGGAATTGGCCAAAATGACTGCAACTGATTTCCAACCACTCTCTATCGTGGAGGACAAGGGATTTAGAAGCTACACCAATGCTCTCAATCCAATGTATGTTCTTCCAAACAACTATTCCAAGACTGTGTGATAGAGAACGTGTGTCACTGCAAGCAAGGGTTGAAGAGGCTACAGCCGTTTGCCTGACAACTGATTGTTGGACATCCAGAGCCACGACTTCGTTCATGTCTGTTACATGTCAAATTATAAAATGGTGTCCTCTCTTCTGGTTTTGAGTTTTGTGACAGACACACTGCAGATAACTTGGCAGAGGAACTGCTAAGAGTGGCAAAAGAGTGGCAAATACAAAACAAAGTGGTTTGTTGTGTTAGTGACAATACAGCTAACATAACCATAGCTATTTAAATCTTGAAATGGACCCACCACCCATGTCTCGCTCTCACAATCTGTCCACAGTGGGCTTCATGACCTTTTGGCTAAGTGAAGGCCATGGTGGAATTCTTCCATAAGAGTACAATAGCCACAGAGAAGCTGAAGTCTACTCAAGGCCAGATGGGTATACCTGAGCTGAGGTTAAAACAAGAATGTGTTACGAGATGGAATTCTACATTTCACATGCTGAAACGGATTATGGAGTCCAAAGATGCCATCATCTCTACCCTGGCCATTGTCAATGCACCTGTTGATGCTCTGACCCAAGAGGAATGGGAGGTAGTGTGAGAGACATGCACTGTTCTGGAACCCTTTGAGCAGGTCACTGTGGAGATCAGTGCAGACAGGTACAGTGAACAATTGTTATTACACTATGTGCTATTATATAATTGCATATGAGAGGTGCATGCATGAGCAATTGCAGCAAGGCATTGTGGGATATTAGTTATTATCTACCTGTTTAATGCAACTGTGGCCTATTTGAAAACTAATTGCAAGTATTGTTAATGTGTGAGGTCAGGGTTTATAGATAGAATCCTTTTGAAAGGTTTACTAATGTTATTTTAGCACCATGGACCGTGTTTCAAGCAAGTGTAATTATTCCAACACATTTTATTTACATTGAATCTACTGTATGTAAATAAATTACATTCATTTGAAATCAGAGAGTTTTGTGTTGATTCTAATTAATTTAAATATGTTAAGTTTCAAAACATGAATATATTACGTTAAACCAACTGGAGTAACTCCTCTCCATGTACATTTTTACAAGTGTAGAAATTGTTGTAACTGAGATGCATTCAATGGTTTTTGCAAAAAAGGATAAGTTAGAGATAAGGCGGTAGTTTTCAAGAAAGGCCAGATTTTTTATAGAGTTGACAGAGGATGGAAAAACTCCTTGGGAGAGGGATAGATTGAATAAGTTTGTTAGGTGAGGAAGAGAAGTATGATATGCAGAGGACAGTGGGAAGAGGATCGAGAAGACAAGGTAGTAGATTTAGATATAGGGCTGCAACTAACAACTATTTGGATAATCAATTAATCTGTTTCTATTTCCATTATTTTATTTAAAAAACTACATTTATTCCAAATTGACAGTATAAACACCAGTGTTGGGACTAACGCGTTACAATGTTACAGTAATTTCACTATGATTTGCGGTAACTAGTAAAGTAACGCATTATTATTAACATTTGAGTAACTAAATTACAGTTACTGAAAATGTAAAAGGGGCCGTTACTAGTTACTTTTATTTGACCCATTTTACTGATAACAAATGTGTATTTTTTTGCCTCCTGGTCACTCTTTACTCTTTATGCTCAAACGTGACTCTTTCCTGTTTATATTTCTGCGTGCAGTTCGGGAGCTCACAGTTCTGTATAGCCCCCCTTCTTATGCCCTCTCAAAGTTATTTAATTAGCATGAGGAAGAAGGTTACAACATACCACACATGCTATTTAGGGTTTGCGAATGTTACTTAAGTATGTTTCATAATGAAGTAAATACTTTTTAATGGGTTCCTGGTATTCTAAATTCATACATTTTGGTTCTGGAGGAAACTGTGGTAACTGGTAATGAACGTTTGCTCTATCTATTGAATGTTATTTAAGTTTAAAGTAACAATATATTTCCCGTACTATTTGTGTCCAAGCCACCCTCCAGATCAGCCGAGCTACAGTAAGTTTTGTTCAAGCTGGTACCGTTGCTGTAACTTTAGCTAGCCAGTATGCCAAGTTAACCTAGCTAACAACTACAAGTTGCCTACAACCACTAAAGTCGAGCGCTTAACAAACGTTCATTACCAGTTTAGTTACCACAGTTTCCTCCAGAACCAAAACGTATGAATTTCGAATACCAGAGGCACCCATTAAAAAGTATTAATTGATTATAAACATACCAACGTTAGCAAACCCTAAATAGCATGTAGTTCGCTTTAACCTTCTTCCTCACGCTAATGACATAACTTTGAGGGGGCACGAGAAGGGGGGCTATATATAACGGTGAGCTCCCGAACTGTACGCAGAAATATAAACAGGAAAGAGTCACGTTTGGGCATAAACAGTAAAGAGTGACCAGGAGGTAAAAAAATACACATTTGTTATCGGTAAAATGCACAATATAGGAGAAAATAACAGTAACTAGTGACGGCCCCATTTACATTTTCAGTAACTGTAATTTAGTTACTCAAATGTGAATAATAACGCGTTACTTTACTAGTTACCACAAATAGTAGTGAAATTACGATCTCTACCGTGTAATGTTAATTAGCTTGCTAGACTAATGTTAGCTATCCCTCCTCTGCTCTACCACTGACATTGACCAGCTAGTTACTTAAATCCAGTTGTTCTCATGCAATATTGAAGTAAATTTGACTTAATAAATTGTTCAAGCTGGATCGGGCAGTGTTAATTAGCTTGCTAGATTAATGTTAACTATCCCTCTACTCTGTCACTGACGACGTTGGCCAGCTAGTTAATACACTTACACAGGTCATTTAATTTTTAGGTAAATTCAACTTCGGGTAGTGTTAGTTAGCTTGCTAGACTAACATAGCTATCCCTCCTCTGCTCTACCATGGACGTTAACCAGCTAGGTAAATACACTGAACATGCAATAATGAAAAAAGTTTTACTTAATAATAATAGACCATTCACGCTGGACTGGGTGCTAATTTGCTTGCTAAATTAATGTTAGCTATTAGGGTTGTTAATGATTAATTGATGATCGATTATTCTTCATTATGAATTTATTCAATCGAGTTTAAAATAAAACGATTAAATTGAATAGTTTGCGGTCTCGTCTTTTGGTTAAAATGAACAGCATGCAATTCAATTATTGAGTCGTATGCGCGATGTTCACTTCAAACCGAAGAGGGTGAGCTGCTCAACCATGAAACGAGCGAAACGAAATCCAGTCTGGGAACATTTCACACACAAAACGATAAATGCATTGCAACCACTGGGATGTTATTCTAACTCAACGAGTCCGTTGACTATGCATTCACCTGACATCAGTCCTATCAGCAGCTTGCTTCATTGTAAACTCAAGCGCTTTGGGTGTCTAGAAAAATGCTATATCAAATACAATCTATTATTATTATTATTATTATTATTATTATTATTATTAATAAACAAGCTGCGCACGCGACTCACCCCTGAATAAGCAAAAATGCTTATTCCTAAAAAACATGTTTTTCATTCATTACGAAAAGTAAGAGCCCATAGGCCTGTTTGTTGCTTCTAATGCTAGCATTATAAGCGTTAGCTTATTATGAAAAGAAATACCTGTTAATACGACAAAAATTTTAATGTTAAAATAAACAAATGTTTTTATTTTTCTTAAATTGACGTAGCCAGCTCCACGACAAAGCGTGCGACAACATAGACCCAATGAATCGGTGATGAACTTTGTGGCTGACAAATTTTATTATAGATTTTTATTGATCGATGGACTACAGTGATCTTTTATACATGCATACCTCTGCTCAGTGTTTACCATGCTTCTTTGAGGTTCATTACAAACTGTAAACCTCTGACTCACCACTGTGAGTTTTACTCTCGGGTAGGGTAGCCTGTTCTGGCCACCCGTATGCTCTGTCATTGGTATATTTTTATTTATAAGGCAATTATTGCTATGCTCCCATACTACGTGTGTGTTTTAATCACACAGAAAAGTGCCGGACAACACTTTTTTGCGCTCCCAGGACTTTTTAATGCTTTCTGTACCCAATGCCCGTACAATATTTAGGAAAAGTGCGTTTGTGCCATTTGCTTAAGGTTTAGCTTGGGAGTTTGTCCATCCAGTCTACATGTGTTTTGTGGACTTGGAGAAGGCCTACAACAGTGTCCCCCGGGGAGTCCTGTGGATGGAACTGCGGGAGTATGGGGTACCGGGGCCGTTGCTACGAATATACATGATTTTTTTGGGGCTTTTAATGTCACGCTATACGTACACAGTGTATAACTGGGTATCTAAAAAGAGTAATTTACAGTTAAAGATCAATAGTTACGTTGTATCATGGTATTTGGGGTCCAGATGCTGTATTTTACGGTATCAGAGTACGTAGAGATTCGAGGTTGGCATCCACGTGCGGATCTGGTGTTAAGCCCATAAGCATCAGTCACCAGTGGAACGGGCACTGCACTAGTACCTCATTTAAACTCATCCGCCCATAACACTTTTTTTCAGCTATGCACTGGCCAATGTCTGTTTTGTTTCGTTCATTTGGATGTTGTTTTCTATTGCCTGTTTCAAATAGGGCTTTCTTTGCAACTCTTCATATAAGGCTCAGGGATTCTGGCCTTACATTTCCTCTTCAAACACTGTCACCCATGTACTGACCCAACGTTCACTAACCCAAGTAATGGTGTTCACTAACCCAAGACAATGGTCTCTTTTTTCCACCTATTACCACTTTTCAGGGCAAGGTAATAGAGGCTTTGACTTTTTATCAAAGGAAACTAAATTTTACTACTTTTATGCCAGTTCTGGATTATGGTGATGTTTTATGCCTGCATACCCCCTCTCAGTGCTTTCGCTCCTGGGACACTGTTTATCATGGAGCATCGCGGTTCATTGCAAATTGTACAGCACTCACTCACCATTGCACCGCACTAACTCACCATTGCACTCTTTATGCCCGTGTTGGTTGACCAGCATGATCTATCCGCAGACTAAATGATTGGCATGTTATTTTATCAATAAGGCAATCTTAAAATGATTGTCTGCGGTCAGTGGAATTGCTCGTGCTATCAGTGCATAATGCCAGATTGGAAAGGACTGCTTTCATGTTCATGCCCCATTGGGCTGAAGAAATAACGATTTGAAAATGGGAATGTTTCGGAATTTGTTCTGTTGCTGTCCTCTGGGCCAGGTCTCTCTTGAAAATGTTTTATCTTAATTTGACTACCTGGTTAAAGCAACTATAGGCAACTGTTCTGTATTAACGTACTCTCAATACATTTCTTCTGATAGCACATTGTAATGTCTAAGTAATGAAGTAATGGTCTTTAATCAGGAATTGTGTTGTATCAGAGAAGTAGTCCTGAAACCACTTAAAGGCTACCTCATCAGATCCCAATGAGGCTGATCTGTTCAGAATAATCTAACTAGTCATCTGTTATTAAGTATATTAAAGGCCTTTGACAAATCAATTAACAAAGTTGCACAATGTTTCCCATCAACAAAAGCAGTAATTATATTATTTGTATAGTATAAGTTTGGTGACTACAAAAGTACTATGGCCAGCTGTAAACTCAGACTGTAAAGGGCTTTAAATATTTGTTGTGGTCAGAAAAGTGTGAAGATTTATATGAAGAAATTCTTAAATCCATGTTTGGTGGGGGTTTGTAATAATGCAAGTCACTTAGCGGTCTTATTGATTTGCACCAACTGAGCTTCTCATACACTTGGAGTAACATAAGGAATGAAGGACTTCATATTCACCAGTTTGTCTAATCGAGAATAAGGAAACAGTTCAAGGGGAATGAAACAGGATCATCTCATCTTCTGTGCTGTTGTCACTAATATTTATTCCCTGATGTGTAATGGATCATTTCAATCTATAACAGAAACTAACCACTACAGAGTGAGGTCTGTACACACAGAAATTACTACAGTCAGTTCAGTCTGAGGACATAGTAAGTTCTAATTAGTTGACATGCTTGACACGATTATTTTGGTTTTAAACTAAAACAAATCATCCCATTGGTCAAGAGGGAACACGCGTTAATTCCCAGTATTAAAAAGGACATGCACACATTTCCGCATATGGCTAAGACACAAACTTAGATTCCAGTGTAAGGCACATACAATCTCTTTGGTTATCTGACGTAGGCACATGCTATGTTTTTGGTGACCTGACGTTCACTCTGACCCTTACCCCACATTGGACCAACAGCTTAGGCTTGAACATCCATGAGGATGCCAAAATTCTCCCTTACAGATGTCCCAACCACTTAATTGTGTTTTTCAAAAAGATAGCCTGATTTTATAAGGTGATGATTATAAATGTAGATTTATCTCCATTTTGGCTTAGGAAGAGAGGATGAAACACTGCCTTATAACCACTTTCCAGATTTGGATATGGAATTTTTTCCACTGTTAGATGAATTGTCCAAGTAGTATTATGCCATCTCTTTTTCCCTGTACTCCTTCAGCTTATACAAAGCCAACTAGCAAGGCTGTTGCGGAGTACCTGGAAGGAAAGAAGAAGTATGAAGAGCTACGAAAACATACATGTAAGAAGGGTTCTTCTACCAGAGAAGCCCAGGTAAATGACTGTTAATTTTGTCGCTTGCTGGACAAATGACTTGGGAGGTCCATTTTAATAAAGATCTCTAAATAACCCCTGAACTTCTTGACCAATAGACACTGGCAATTCTGGAAAGCTTCAAATCCAAACTGTCATCAGCCATCATGGAGAAACCTGAGGCTCCAGAAGAAGATTTTGAAGAACTGGCAGAAGATGATGATAGTGGATGGTTAGTATGCCTCACTTTCAATGCAGTTGTTTATACTGTTGTCAGACAATTTTGTTTATGCAACTGCATTGCACATCATAAGGCAGCATGCCATTGTCTTTTTGTGTGCAGTACTGAGAACCGTTGTCATGTTCTGGCCTCTTTCAGTTCTCACTTTCTTAGAAATATGCATATGGCCCGATAGTTTTTAAATCCATTTGGGCTGTTTTTGAGTAATTTCTTTCCCCATTTAGCTTTAATGCAGGGAAAACGCATCTAAACGGAATAACGGAATGTATGTAAAAACATTTCCCTAGTATTCGGTGCTCAGAAGTTATTTTACCACTGACACTGTTAAAACAGTGTGAATCCTCTGTTATTGCAGTTGGTCCATCCTTCCATCCATCCATCAGCTATACCACTTATCCTATGGAGGGTCGCGGGGGGGCTGGAGCCTATCCCAGCCGACACAGGGCGTTAGGCGGGGTACACCCTGGACAGGTCGCCAGTCTATCACAGCGCCGACACATAGGGACAGACAACAACTCACGCTCACATTCACACCTACGGACAATTTAGAGTCACCAATTAACCTGCATGTTTTTGGACTGTGGTTGGAAACCGGAGTACCCGGAGGAAACCCACGCTAACACGGGGAGAACACACAAACTCCACACAGAAAGACCCTTGGGTCAGGTGGGGATTGAACCCAGGGCCTTCTTGCTGTGAGGCAACAGTGCTACCCACTGAGCCACCGTGCTCAGTTGCTGTTGGTCCTGATCGATACTGATCGATAAATTAGTTACAGTAATATACTGAACTGCCTCTAGGATTGTTTTCAGCAGCGGGGTGGAAGGGTTTTGTTGTACCCGGGTGGTGCACGCGTGTCACCGGCGTACTGAATATCAATCGGTAATATTCAAAATATGAAATAAAATCACACTATACTGCAAAACAAACTTAAAAAAATGTGTTTATATAAATGTATTCATACATAATTCCTCTTTTACCCACTACTTTCAGAGGCAGTGTATATTAGCTCCGGTGGGAAAGTTTGTAGCCTGGCTGAAAGCACTTGATTTTTTCTTTTTTTTAAGAAGAGCTCTGTCATAAGTAAACTTGCCCAGAGGTGACCTGTTGATGCTCAGCAGTAAGCACTCTACTTCTGCCTGTCTACTTGTCTGATGTTACATTTGTGAATGAGTAACGTTAGACAATTTTGTCAACTTCACAAATATCTGATCACGCAACCAGTTAGAACTTAAAATATTTTAGTAGCCTACACTACCGTTATATATTTTAGAACTAGAAGGCATTTCTTCCCCTTCAAAACTTTGAGCCATAGCTAAGAACCTTGAGCCCCTCCCTAGCTAAAGTAAGGTTACCTGACTATATCTTCATTATTAACATCAGGCATGATTTTTCTTCTTGGAAAAATATTTTAACATCCATCTGAAAATGCAATCAGGATATTAATTGATTGATTCATTTAATATTTTAACACATAGCCTATTTAAACATTGTTGGCAATAATTGTATCGATGTTTATTGAAGTAACGTTAATGTTACCTACCTAGTTTAGTTAACGTTAGCAGGAACATTATTTCACAATACAGGCCTATTATTAATACTAATTTGGTTGGCCATGGAAATCCATAGAGAATACATTACAAATGTTTATCTAAACTGTAAAAATCTATAGTTTTACATAAATAGACTAAACGATTGTTCTCCCTTAAACGTAGGCTAGTATCTGTCCTGTTTGATTACTCTGGCTGAGGAGAAAATGCTGTCATCGTGCCGATGTTTATTCGGTTGTCATGACGTCCTGTCACAACTCCAGTTGCTCATCCTCAAAGTGAAGAGAGAGTGGAAGACCGTTCGTTTGACTTCAGTGGAGCAGACTCCGCGTATATGTCACTTCATTACATTTCATCAAATTCTGAAGCGGTGGCGGCCATAATTTGCCGTGGCGGACCGCCACTGCAAAATGTAGTGTGAATTCGGGTAATCTGTTAATTTCTTTTGTAGTTTAGATTTTTGAGACTTATTCTGACATCAATGTATCTAACACATTCGATCCTCACATTAGACCATTCTGAAATCCCTTAGATGTTTTCTAACCACACCAGAAGAAAGAATGTGGATTTCATACCCAGAAGAGACATGCCACACCTGTTAATGTTATTTGTGCCCCCTCATAAAATTCTACCTAAATTTGATCATCTGGGACAGGTCACTTTGTCATCTGGGAGACTCGTATTAGGCTTTAAAAGCCAAAATATCCTTATTTTTACAAAAAAAATCAAGCAATAGCAAGCAACAATTAGAGTAATGGAGTATTCATTCTTATTCATTTTAATTCTATTAACATTGGGGCTACTCGGGGAACAAACAGTCCTTGCAGGTGAGAGACCCATCATCATCATACATTTCATTGAGTTAGTCATATATAGATCATGAATATTTTCATAATTCAGATGACACATTTTCAGATGACCAACGAATATCACATTTGTTCATGATGAACTACAAAATACTGTGCGTGAGTGTATGCATGAGAGAGTGTTAGAGTGCGCACGTGTGGGTGTGTGTCCGTGTGTACAGAAGTTCGTCGAGCATTAGAGTTAGGGGGCATTCACACTAGGGACCCAGACCCAGATCTGAGTGCACTTGACCCAAAACCTTGAATAACTATGTATGCTACTTCAGGAAGTCCCTACATTTTTAGGCCTGCTTTTAAATGATAGTGTGTGGCAGATTCAGGTGGTCTGGGAAGGCATTCCAAAGTTGGGAGGCAACAGCATTGAATTCCCGGTCACACATTAGCTTGGTTTTGGGTTTAAGGAGAAGCAGGCTGTCCCCAGATCTGAGACAGTGGGGAGGGTCTGTGAGGTGAGATAATATGTTTGAGGTACGAGGGGGCATTGCCATAAGAGCGATTGAATGTCAGCAGTTGTGTTTTGAATTGGATTCTGTAGGGAAAGGGAGCCAGTAAAGAGAGAAAAGGATGGTGGTGATATGTTGGTACCCTGCAATGCCTTGTAAACACAAAAGAGAATGTTTTTCTCATGTCTTATCACTAAAGAGAATACCTTCTTTTTTTAGATAGTAGCCAGGGACGTGCACAGACATTTTGAGGGTTGTTGCTCTAACCTAAAAAAAGGGCACCCATCAGCATGTACCTGAATGGTGTAAAATACGTTAATTTACCAAATTTACCAAGAAGCTTATGTCACAAGCTAGATATTGCAAGTTAATGTTGACGTTAACGTCTTTTAAGCAAACGTTAGCTAACGTCCACACATTGTTCGGAACTAAAGCATATGTGTGGATATTTTTTTCACAGGGAATCACATTAATTATTCATCGTTAATAATTAATTCCCACTCATACGCCCTCACATGACAAGGTCAACTTGGAAGGAAGTTTGGATGCTAAGCATAGGGTACCCTCACATAGCGAGTCATGTATCGTTTTAGTTGCTATGTGAAGCCTGGTTTTTACTTCTATAAAGATGCACGTAAACATATCTGCGCAGCTTCGCAGAGAAGGGGTTTCTGGGAAAGCGTAGCTCACAGAGCCCTGCCGACGTGTTGACGGGGAGTCCTCCAAAATCCTAACAGCGGGTCACGCACAGCGTCGTCTCAGTGCATCAAACAATCACTGATTGGTTGAGCAGGGAAGGAAGGAGGAAGCGAGATATCCGGTAATTCAGCATAATTCAGCAAGTCCGAATTTCAGCACGATGGACGTTAATGTTCGCAGAAGCGCAGCGCAGAAGTATAAACGTTTGGAATATATGGCGATTTTATTTGGTCTAACTTTTGAAATTATGGGCTACTCGTATATATGCAGCCACAACAGTTAAAAAAAAATGTGTATATATATATATATATATACACTTTTTTTTTCTCCTCCAGAGGGGCAGCTCAGCTGAAGAGGGGAAATGGCCTGTTGCTCCTCCAGCTGTAGCCCGAGCCTGTGCACGTCCGAGTGTGGCCTACAAGAATAAGTTCTAAAACTATCCCCAGTTTCAAAAAGCACAGCACTGTGGTAAACTGCATCAAGGGACTTTAAAATAGTTAGGTCTGCATGCATATATCACCAAAATCCATGACTGACAAGAGGGTTGATTTTACAGTTGTCATTCAACAGTATAGTAGAATCCAATGGAAATTTTCCCCCTCATCCCGTTGGTTAAAACGCAAAAGGTTCTGCCCCCAGGTGAACTTGATAGCCAATTAGCCGCTCCGTTTTTTGCACTGCAAACCTTAAAATACAATGACTATGCGCTGATCACACTGTGTCAGTGAAACACTTAGAATTACAAACCTTAAAATACAATGACAACGCGCTGATCACAACCACAAACACCAATATGAACCACAAACTCCAATATACATTTACAGACTATTGACATGACATGTACGAGTCTCTCTTCCAACTGCTCCATTGTTGTTTTCATTGCGATCTGTGTGTGATTTCCAACCAAAATATTATCGGATATGTTCACGCGTCCTCCTTCCTTCCTGGTTCAAACAATCAGCGATTGTTGAAAAAGCTATGCGTGACGCGCTGCTAGGATTCGGAGGACAGCACATTGTTCGCGTCTGTGAGCTACGCTTTCACCCTTTTTCCGCGAAGCTATGAAGAAACGTTTATGTGCATCTTCGCAGAAGATATAAATGATATGAATGATATAAACAAGCCTTCAGGCAACTTACTGTACACACCCCATTTAGGTATGGAGAGCTTAGGAGGGTAGGCAGTCTACTATTAACAGTCACTGTAAGTCAATAAGGCTCCATAGACCATATCTCCAAATGTATAAATGCTATACAAGATGAAACTTTGCAACAGTAGTTAGTATGCTCTCCTGAGTATGTCTCTTGTAAATGGTCCCTGACTTACAACCTGACTGTAAGTCTTGATGGGTACACTAAAACCTAAATAAATAAAAATGATGGGATCTATCAATATTATATTGAATATGTTGACTAAGCTGGCCAAGCTGAGTAATATAAAGGTGGGACGGTCCCTAACATAAAAGCTGACAACGAGGCTTCGTTAAGCATTTGTGGTAATACATCCCATAATATGATATGGCATTTTTCATATTGTTCATACAGAAGTGTGCCACTTTCAGTGGTTACACTAATAAATAGTAAAAAGTCTTCTTTCGGTCGTGGCAGGCGGACTTTCGGTCGTGGCAGGCGGACCTGCCAGCCACACCTCCTCACCTTTAGTGGTAAATTCCAGGAGCCCGGACTCTATTGTCACAGGGCTGTAACTTTGGGCTGTTAGACAAATGATCCAATCTATGCAGTTTACACGGCAGGAATCCTCAGAGTCTGCCACCGTCAAGCCATGACAGTCACGACTCAAACCAATTTAAAATAAACATAGGAGAACTGCACAGCAGCAACACACATGCAAAATCTGGAAACATACACACTCACTCAGCCTGTGCATACAGTCAAGGCCAAAATACCACAAGACACAGTCCCCAGATAAGGAAGCGGAAATTCACTTACACATACACTGGCAAAGATCTGAAGTATAGACGGACAAGAAATGGTCTACATTGAAATGGGGTCTTTCTTGAAGATCAGAATGTGTTTTCAACTCATTAGCAACTGTGTTGGAACATTCAATAGTTATCCAAAGTCACTATCCAATATTCCACATCATTCCAATCTGACCTTCACTTAAACATGTTTTCACAGTGCATCCTTATGTCAAAAAAACTGTTTTTATTTGTCTCTTTGGCCCTGTCCACACCAGTTTCTAGGTTACTCAAATATAAGGATTCTTTAAAATAGAACTGTGAGTCTGGTCTGCATGTAATAACTGTCCAGGCTAATGATTGAAGTGCATGTATTGCTGCAGTACCTTTATACTCCCTCTCACTGTATGATTTAGGATGGCCCATGTACTGCAGTTTGATGAGCAAACCAGGAAAGTCAAGGATGCCAACATGCAGGATGAGGACACATTTGAGATCTACGATCCACGCAATCCTGTAAACAAAAGGCGACGAGAAGAGAGCAAAAAGATCATGAAGGAGAAAAAGGCGAAGATGTGAGGTGGAAAGGTACATATGTTAAACTAGTCCTGGTCAAGGTGAGTCAGAAATGTTATGAATAATTAACACCAATGTGTTCAAATCAAATGAGAATCTGGAGAAGTATCTACCCCAAGAGTCTTGACACCTGGCCACCATCTCAGCTACCTGTCATTCCACATTATCCCATCCACAGCTAAGGTTGTTACATCAATTGTTAATCTTGTAATAAAATTTGCATTCTTAGAAAACTGATTAACTGGTTTTGAGATCCATCTCAGCAGTTTGTTTTATTACATTTTTATGTATGAATGAGCTTTTGATTCTTGATTTGTCTTGTTTCATAGGAAAGATATTTGTCAGATTTAAGTTTTCAATCAACTTTGCTCTTTGGTGGCTGAATTCGATGAGTATCTGTCTTGATCATTTATTGCAATAAAAATGCATTACGAAAAACGATTTTGTTCAATATGTAGATTTGTCAGTGGAATGGACATACTTTTCGACCGCATTCAACCAAATCTGTATTTAAAATAGTTGATTATTGATGCAATGCTCATTTCTTTTTTCCTGTGTGGTTCATACAACAGTTAGAGAAATAGGGTTCCTGATAAACCAAAGGTTCAACAAACAATGCTATAATTGTGGAATCAAGTGAAGGATACACAAGGAAGTTCTGAAAGAGTAGTATTGCTGTAATAAGTCAATGGCTCAAGTCTTAACAGCTTCCTCTTAACCAGGGGAGTAGGAACCGGGGGGGGACGTGTGTGTGTGTGTCCCATATTGAAAACATCTGAAGTGATCCCACCCAAAAATTACACGGGGGTGGGTGAGAAAAAAACGATCAATTTTAAACATTTATTTTGAAAATGTGCGACACCGAGGGAACGTTGCATGTACATCAATCGCAAGCTTCACGTTGACGGAGCGTCTGCTTGTGGTTGATAGATCGAGCCATGCCACCTGCTTTAAAATAACGCTCAGACTCGACTTTTAATTAGGTAAACTACTTTGTCTCTCAGTCATGCGGGTAAAGTAATAAACATCATTAAATTAAACAATGGATACAATTTAATCAACAAATGAGTTTTGGATGGCACGTTTGATGGGTTGCAACTCTGTATGCTAGGTAGCGAGTAACAACGAACTACTAGTAGCCTTGGCAAACCGAATGGCTACAACATGGAACGGGAGCACATTCACGCAGCGGTGAAGAAAATCGCGCTGTGTACCGTATTTAAACTGTTTAAATCAACACACATATAACGTTTTTGTTGATCTGAACATTTTAAGTCATTCCAGAGTAATACTTACTTTCACAAAACATAAGTGTTTATATCTATAGAGCTCTTGCTAATTCGCAGTTAGCTTCTAAAGAGTGTAGGTTTTGTTGTTACATGAAAAAAATCCTCAACTTACAGCAGTTCACTAATATATGTTTTATTTAATATCAAACGATTGATGGACTGGTTTCAGAATATATTCTTAAATCACTCATAATTCCAGCTTTCCATATTTCTACTGTTAATAACATAATGTTGTCATTTCAAAACTCACCTCTGCATGGTGGTCGACGCTGGACTTCGTCGTAATGCTGTATTTTCTATCTCAAACGGGCACGAAATAGTCCAGCACTCCTTGTCTTCAAGTGAAATTGCCTCGCTTTTCCCATTATTTTTGACGGTCAAACTTTTCATTTTGAAGTAAACCCCTGTCCGGACATGACCTTAAGGGGACTAACCAATCAGTAATAATATATATATTTAGAATACATGTCATGTACTTTACTTGAATCGCTACTAACCTTAATCAAAAAGTACCATCGTGGCCTTCTAACTCTGACTAGACCAAGGCCTCTTGAAAATTTTCAGCAGAAAAATTTCCAAGGCAAAAAAAGATCTGCCCCCTCAAAGTTTTCCGTGCCTTCATTTCTTCAGGACAGCTATAAAACAAACATCATTCTGCACTATGGCTTGCTAGCAAGTTTGTTTTGGTTTCGATTTCAGTCGCGTTGATTGAAATCCACAAAGTTTCATTGTTCTATGTATGGTTATGTCAGTCAGTCAAATTTCTTCGACTTGGGACTTAGGCTTAATTAGACTTACACCATGATTTGTCGAAATACTTGCTAAGCAATGTTCCTAATGTTGCTGATTGCTGTTGCTATTCTTATTCTTTTACACGTATGTCAAAGCTGCTGTAGTCAACCTGCTCCAAGCAAGTCAAATTAAAAACAATACAACTGTCCTGTTTGTTTCTCCCTGTTTCTTCCTGTTTGCATGGTAACGTGTTCGGAATCGCCTACTATGCATCCTTAACATACTAAATATGAACCCGTTTTCCGGCATATTTAGTTGTTAAGCACGCATAGTAGGTGATTCCCAACACAGCTTACTTTGCTAAAATAGTGTTCTGCCACAGAACAACTTTGCCAGCATGCCCTGTTTGAACCAGATTCTTAACACAATGATCACCAGGGGCGGATCTACCGAGGTGGCAAATGCCACCCTAACAAAAGGCATTGCCACCCTAATTATTATTGTGAAAAACAATATTAAAACTAAAGTATTATTTTCTAGATACTGATGATTAAAATCTCAAAACCTCAAATTTAAACTTTGGAATTGAAGGTACTATGTCGGTTACCCCTCCACTAAAAAATGGTTCCGCTGCCCATAGCCTCTCTCGCATTCCACACGCACAGTAAGCGCAGTCAGTAACCAGAGAGAGTTGGCTAGTGGTGGGCATTTCAAATCTTTTCAGGGACACAAATCTTTTGATTCAGTTCACTAAAAAGATTTGTTCACTGATTCCGATGAACGACTTCCCGTGAATCACAAGTTGCAAACTACTTCTTGCAAGTGGATTGTTTGTAAATCGATGACTTTATTCTCCCAGCTACGTAAAAATAAGTTGTATCCCCAGGAAAAATGCACGTCTGTAAATTAATGATTGTAGTCACCGAAAAAAATCATACCACTGTAAATCTGTATACACACCCACAGAAAAGATTTTTAAAAAATGTGTATGTAATAACAAGTACGCACACGATGTGGACTGTCAACCGACAGATGATTGGCCCGGCTAGTGGTGGAGAGGGAGTGCAGTGTAGTCAGTTGATGAGTCGTAGAAAAGAGCTCAACAGTGACCGCGCACCCACTTTTTTAACGGCTTCGGTTTTGAAAGAGAATTTCCCATTCATTCACTCCACTGACGTTTCAGAAAATCCTTTTAGAAAGAGTTTTAAGCATGGAAGAAAGCCAACCAACAACGAGATGAATCGTGACCGTACAACATTTGATTTGGAGCATGTCATCAATTTACCTTCATTGGATTGGTTCAGTGAGTCTTCACTGCCGCCGAAGTCTATGCAGGAAGGCTGCTGGCATGTAATGAATGACGTTTAAACAAATTTGACACTCCAACTCGTTGACTCCCCTACCCTAATTTTTTTCACTTATTTATCTTATTCGGAGCTGTTCAACTGAAAAACTCTGACGGAAGGGGGGAACAGCACGAAAATATACTAAAGAGGACCAAACCATTGTTAGACTAAGTGGTGACCAAAGGTCTTCAATTTATAAGTATGGAACTATGGAGGGTCGTAACCAGGGACAACACTGTGCAATATTGCACTCGGCAGGTAATGGATTTTTTATGATAACGCAAACAAGCATGGATGCACCCTCACCCGATAATGAACTTGATACAACTTTAAGAATCGGAATTCATAACGTACCACTATATCTTATTTCTACTCTACTATAGCCTAGATAAAAATGACGTTGACCCTGGGTGAGAATATATTTTTTCAATTTACAGACAAACAGTTCACAAAACATAGTAAGCTAATATTAATGTTTTTTAAAAAATGACTGAAGAAGCAAACGTTATAGAACTAGCTATGAAAGAACATCTTCGTCCCGAATGAACTAAAAAACTAACGAATCGAAGAAACTAAAAGAACTGTAGGAAACAGTTCTGAACCATTTTCGCCAGTTCTTTAGGTTCGTTCGCGAACTGCTTCTAGCAGTGGCTTTTTGCGGAAGGCGGGAGGCTTAAATGAACAAATCGTTTAGCAGGATTCAATTAATTCCGTTCAGTTAGATCAGTTCAAAAATAAGCAAACAACCCATCACTAGAGTTGACTTGTTAAGCAGCATCATTTCCTGGACAAAGGCCAAAGGCACAAGATAACTAATATTATACTTTCTAATTAACGTTGTATGCCTATAACATTTACTTAAGTATCACAAAATCAAGACTAGACTTTGGCCAATCACAGGTCATTTCAGAGAGAGGGCTATCAGCTGTTCTACAAATGCAGACACGCATTCACGTCCCTTCAGACAGTGAAAGTGTGAGTCAATGGCGGACAATCCTGCTAAAAAAGTTGCTATTCCAGCATTGGCAAGAGCTGCCTACACTACAAAGCAACTGAAAAAGAGGAAGGCAGACTCATCAAAAACATTGTCTGACAAAAATGCAATAGAACGTGTAAATATTGGTGAAGCGTTTCAGAGGTGGCGAGAACTCCGAGATACCATCGGCCACAATTTGGATTAGGAGCTTGCCGTTATGGGGTTCTATTTAATGCCAAATTATGCAACTGGCTTTGCATTTGTCGTTGGCTATTGTTGGCTTTTGCGTTGGCTTTGTATATTGCATTTGTAGTTGCCTATTGCATTGGCTTGTACAATGCGTTGTTGCCTATTGCTTTGGCTTTGTACAATGCGTTTCTCGTTGCCTATTGCGTTGGCTTTGTATAATGCGTTTCTCATTGCCTATTGTGTTTTTATTTGCATTGACTATGCTGATCTTTACACACAGCCTTCCACTAGCGATATGTTTCCATCGCTGTTCTCTGTTTACGACCTAGTCGTTTGCTACCTAGTTGTGACCTAGTCGACCGTTTGGGAGCTTAAATACTTCTCTCAGCATACACAAAACAAACGACAACGCAATAGGGAACGAGAAATGCATTGTAAAAAGCCGACGCTATAGTTATCGACAAACGCAAACTCATCTGGGATTTCCTTTTGTTAGCTTCGGGCATGGTAACTCTTTATTATGTTAACATGGCAAACTCGAGACTTGCGTCTCCAATATGGCATCTAAATGACATATTCAGTGTCGCATAATTTACATTCCATATAGTATGGACCAGTGAAACGGGCCATGAGGGAGGAACCTGGAACCGGCAACAGGATTAACACCTGGTCACCTAGTTGCAGTGAACATGGAGCAGCCCTCAAATCAAAGTGGCGCTTCATCCTCTGCTGTAAGGTGGCCAGCGCGTCTTTAGCGAGGGTGAACGCCCTGTGCAACCGCTCACGGAACCTGCTCACAAACGACAAAACATTTGCTGAACCAGTTTTACTCACTGAACAGAATAGAATGCCTTTTATTGTCATTATACACAGGTACAATGAGATTAAGCAACCACCAAACAGTGCAGTACAGAGTAAAACAGGAATAAGATAAGATAAAATAAAATAAATAAAAGTATAAAATAAGATAAGATGGGTACGTAGTCCCGATAAAAATATATCCACATGTCTATGTACATTGCAGTAAGAAAATATCTAAATCTATGTATGAAATTCACAGCTGAAAAATACGTCTATACAGGTATTGCACGGAATTAACAGGTATTGCACGGAATTAAATAAATATACCTATATGACTATTGCACAGGGGTTACAAATTTGAGTTCAGCAGGGTTATTGCCTGGGGGAAGAAGCTGTTTTTAAATCTGTTTGTTCTGGTCTTGAGGCACCTGTAGCGCCTCCCAGAGGGCAGCAGGGCAAACAGACCAGAGCTAGGGTGAGAGCTGTCCTTTTGGATATTTTTGGCTCTGCAGAGGCAGCGAGAGGTGTAGATGTCCGTTAGGGAAGGGAGAGAGCAGCCGATGGTCTTTTGTGCTGTCTTTATGACTCTCTGTATCCTCCCCTTGTCTGCTACAGAGCAGCTGCCATACCACACTGTGATGCAGTATGTCAGCAGGCTCTCGATTGATGAACAGTAGAAGGTCAGCAGTAAGGTGGAATTCAGCTTGTGCTTCCTGAGGATTCTCAGGAAGTGTAGCCGCTGCTGAGCCTTCTTGATGATGGCGGTGACGTTCTCTGTCCAGGAGATGGTGGCCGAGATAGTCACGCCCAGAAACTTGATGGTGTGAACACGCTCCACACTCTCGCCGTTGATGTAGAGGGGGGCTGGGTCCGTGCGGTGCCTCCTGAAGTCAATGATGATCTCCTTGGTTTTCTTGGTGTTTAGAACAAGATTGTTCTCAGAGCACCAAGCAACCAGCTTCAGGACCTCCTCTCTGTAGGCCGCCTCATCAGCCCTGGAGATGAGACCGACCACCGTGGTATCGTCCGCAAACTTGACGAAGAGGTTGTCATTGTGGGCCGGCCTGCAGTCTTGGGTGTAGAGGCAGTACAGGAGGGGGCTCAGCACGCACCCCTGTGGGGAGCCGATGCTCAGCGTGCGGGTGGAGGAGAGGTGGGGGCCAAGTCTCACAGTCTGGGGTCGGGACGTTAGGAAGTCCTTTATCCAGGCACATGTGAGAGGGGGAGGCCAATGGTGTCCAGTTTGTAGCATAACCTGTCCGGTATTATTGTATTGAAGGCTGAACTGTAATCCACAAAGAGCATCCGGACGTATCTCTGCTGCTGCTCCAGGTGTTCCAGCGCAGAGTGAAGAGCTATGGCTACGGCGTCCTCGGTGGATCTGTTAGCACGGTATGCAAACTGGTGGGAGTCAAAGTCTGGGGGGAGATGGTCCTTGATGTGCTGCAGAACGAGTCTCTCAAAGCACTTCATAATCACCGGGGTGAGGGCCACTGGTCGGTAATCATTCAGGCTGGTGATGGGAGACTTCTTCGGCACCGGGATTATTGTGGATGATTTGAGGCAGGGTGGGATGATTGCCTGGGCCAGAGAGAGGTTGAAGATCCTGGTAAAGGTGGGGGCGAGCTGGTGAGCGCACGCTCTGAGCACCCTACCTGGAACCCCGTCTGGGCCGGTAGCCTTCTTTGTGTTGACTGTCTGGAGCACCCGCCTGACGTCGTGCTCCTGAACAGTGAGTGGGGTGGTGCGGGGCGGGGGGGGGGGAGGTGGATGTGGTGATGCGGGGGCAGGGTGGGGGAGGGGTAGTGGGAGGGGTATTGCGGGAGCAGGGAGGGGGAGGGGGAGTGGCTGGAGCAGATGCGTGCTGCTGAGATGTTTCAAAGCGGGCAAAGAAGCCGTTTAGCTCCTCTGCCAGAGCAGCACTTTGAGCCCCCGTTGACGCCTCGCCTCCTCTGAAGTTGGTGATGTCCTGGATGCCCTGCCACACCTCTCGAATGTTTCTGCTGGACAGATGGGACTCTATGTGCCTCCTCCTCTGCAAACTGATCTTTCAAAACCCTGAGTGGGCCGCGTACTTTAGGTCTGCCGGACAACATCCTAAAGATTCTTGCGTTCTCACGGATGGCAAACAATGCAAACGGAACACCCTCATCCAAGTCTTTCCCGCTTTCTAAACAGTATTTTCGTAGCATAGATTTGAGTCTGATGACACCATTCGAGTGCCCCTTGCGATTTAGGGTGGTAGGCACTAGATACCCGGTGTGTAATAGATAGGGATGTCAATACATGTTTGAAAATATTCAAAAGGAAATTGGAATCTTGTTCGGTTTGCACAACTTTCGGGAGTCTAAACGTAGAAAAGAAACTTGATCAGCACTTTTACAACTGCTTGAGCAGTAATTATCCTAAGAGAGATAGCCTCTGGATAGCGTGTAGCAACACACATAATAGTCAATAAAAACTGGTTACCGGACTTGGATTTTGTTAACGGACCAACTCAATCAACCATCACATGTTCAAAAGGCTCCCCTAGCATGGGAATTGGACAAAGGGGAGCGGGAGGAATAACCTGATTTGGTTTTTCCATGACCTGACAGGTGTGGCAGGTACTGCAGAAATTATGTACATTGCGCTTTAGACCTGGCTAAAGGAAATCCCTCAGCACTTTAATGCCTAGAGGTCCAAACCATACGTACAGATACAGACATACATGAGCGAGCACTAAAACATGCTACCTGTAAGCCAGGGGTGGCCAACTAGTCAGAGGTTAAGAGCCAAAAATTTTACTATGTTACTGCAGAGAGCCAGATCATACACAGTCACAGATGCGCACCCCCCCTCTCCTTCTCTCTTTTGTTCTCAGCCTTTCTCTGTGCTCCTTCACTATCTTCCTCCCCTCTCTCTCTCACACAGACAAAATGAAAATCTAAAACTTTACACACACACACACACACACACACACACTCAAAGACCCTCCCTTCCAAAGACGCACACACCCTCACACAGACACACAGCTCTGCTCAGACAGATTTATTGTAAATGTCACACACCATAATATTGACATAAATTGAATTAAACCCCTCCTACCAGTATTCAGAGGCCAGTTATTATCAACAATGAACATTGTGTGCACTCTCACACACAAACTCTCAGTAAAAAATTTTTTTAAAGTTTTTTATCTTCCTATGCATGTTGCTTCTTTAAATTAGTGGGACTTCTGCCATTCCTTGCCTTGAACAATACGCCTCAAATCTGGCTTGTATTCTGTTGTGGTCACTCGAAGCAATTCTTTCACGTGTGTCAGTCAGAACAGATCGATACTTTGATTTCACGTGTTTCAGGGTAGAAAACACAGACTCACAGACTTATGTTGACGCAAACATTGATAGTAGCTTGAGCGCAGTCTGTTTGACATTGGGATATTTTTCTATTGGCACAGTTTTCCAGAACTCAAGGGTACCTTCCCTCAGAGCAGGTTTCAGTCGGTCTTCCTCAGAAAGTTCAATCGTCTCCAACTCGGCCACCGCCTCGTCCGTGACTAGCGGGGCTTTCAAACAGTCCGTCTCAGCATTAAAAGGATCGACGAGGAACTTAATCTGTGACCTTTTCAGCTGTAGATCATGGGACCGGGTCGCAAAGTTTTCGTGCAGGGTTTCAACCAATGTTGCATATCGGGCTGTTTGCTTTTTCAGGGTGGCACCGATGGCTTGTCCGCTTGCTTTTAGCAGAGAGGGAAAATGCGTTAATTCTCCCTTTTGAAGATGTGTCTTAAACAGTTTCAGTTTGTTAACAAATGCAAATACACTTTGCACTAGGTCAGGCAGCATTTTTAACTTTCCCTGCAGATCCAGGTTCAGTCTGTCCAGATGACACAGCATGTCGACCAAAAAGGCCAGATCCATAATCCACTTGGGGTCTGAGAGCTCGGGATAATCCTTGTCCTTCTCTTCCATGACCAGTTTCACAGCATCCAAAAGCTCAAAGAAGCGAGACAGCACTTTGTCTTTAGAAAGCCACCTCACAGTGCAGTGCAGCGGCAGGTCTCCTGGAAGCCCTTGGTCGAGTTCAGCGATGAGATTCTTAAATTGCCTGTGGTTAAGAGCATGCGTGCGGATGTAGTTTACGATTTCCATCACAGGCTTCATGACGTGGTCTAAATTCTGTGATTTAGACACAAGTTGCTCCCGGTGAATGATGCAGTGGAAATTACAAAACTCGGGAAATGTGTTGTCAGCTTTGCACAGCCCCACAAGCCCGTTCACAGATCCGACCATAGACTGCGCTCCAGCCGTGGCTATTGCAGTTAGTTTCTGTTCGGCCACATTTGCTTTCATAAATACATTTATCATTGTTTCTTTCACATCGATGCCATGGGTTCTGTCTTTTTAATGGCACAATATCAAGGAGTTCTTCTTTTATAACGCAATCGTTTGACACTGATCGTGCAAATATTGCCAGCTGAGGCTTGTCTTGTATGTCACAAGACTCATCCAATGCCACACTGAAATACTCAGTGTAACTGCGCTTCAATGGCGGTGTTAATGTCCGATATTCTGTGTTCAACAGTGTGGCGGGACAGTTGGACGTCTGATACCGCTTGTTTCAGTTTTTTGTTTTCTGGAGACAAGATTTCAACCACGTCACTGGGGCATTTTTGAACCAACTCCCCTTCATTGTATGGCTTTTTAGCTCGTGCTATGTTCCAAGCAACTTGATATGATGCAAGCGTTCCGGTCTCCGAGTGCTTCGTTATTTTTTTTAAAAACTGTGTCTGCTTTTCTGCCTGACTTTTCAAGGTGTTTAACTTCTGTTTGCGAATTTCAGTACCTTTTGGGAATTCCTGATCGATGTTAGCATGGAGTGAGGTGAAATGGCGCTGAAGATTTGAAGCCTTGAAATGGGCTAATGATGTCTGGCATATAAGGCAAAATGGCTTGCAATTGCGTTCGATAAAAAAATATGAACTCTCCCACTCTACTAAAAACGTCCTATGTTCGTCTTCATATTTTCGCTTAGCTGTGCATTTTTTCCCTGCCATTTTAGGATTGAACTCAGATGGTCAGATAGTGTTTACTCAATGATCGGTTTTTCCCCCCTCGAAGGTGATTGGTTCACTGCATCGCAGGCATTTTTGTGATTGGCTCTTGGGCCACATCAAAATTAGACGCGCTGTCATGCTCTCATGCTGACACCACACATACACACACGTACACACTCAGACCCCGTCCACACGTAGCCGGGTATTTTTGAAAACGGAGGTTTTTTCTCCCTCGTTTTAAAAAAAATCTCTGTCCACACAAGCACGGTTAAAAAAAATCTCTGTCCACACAAGAACGCAAAAAAACGCTGTCAAGAGAACGCCAAACCATGTTGGCCAATCAGAAGCTTGAAAAAAAGAGGATGCGTTAGGGATTACTAAGGCAACCGTCGACAGCTGACAGTTTGGCTACATGTAAACAAATTACATCTAAGGACCTAAAAGCGCACACTCTGATGTAACAAAGGAAAAACCTCCGGCTATGATCGTTTTTGGTGTCCACACGTAAACACTGAAAACGGCGTTTTAAAAAAAATCCACGCTAGCTGGCGTTTTTTAAAACCTCCGTTTTCAGTGACGAAAAAACGCCGTCTACGTGTGGACGAAAGGCCAAAACGGATAAAAAAAACCCTCCGTTTTCAAATATACCCGGCTACGTGTGGACGGGGTCTCACACACACACAAATAAAATTCAACATGAACTGAAGAGCCGCATGAAACTGGGCAGAGAGCCACACGCGGCTCGAGAGCCGCAGGTTGGCCACCCCTGCTGTAAGCCATGGGCATTACAATTTGGTCGACCACACTCCAGTCTCCAGCAAACTCCGTAGAAATCCGGTACTTCTGCTAGTACGCCTCTGACACAAGCTCATAAGCACGTAACAGTATTTTTAACAATATAGTAGTCCATACTGTCCGCCAACAATAAAGCAGATAGTACTTCCTGGGCTTTACCAACCCACTTGCATTGTATTAATAGAGGCCATACCTCCCTTGGCCACCACAGAGAAACAGCGATGCGTTCGAATGCATTAAAATATGAGTAAATTTCGGAATCACGGAACTGAGGCACCAAAGCTATGTGCCTACTAACATCCAACTGGTCGGATGCGTGAGGTGTATGAGAAAAGGCTGCAGAGGAAGTGTCCTGCGCTAGCGGCTTCTAATTGTAATTTCTGCAGGTTTACCTCCTTCTCCGCTAGTATTTCCAGTCTGCGGATTTCTAGTTTTAGGTTGTATTGGGCATGTCTTTCTCTGTCCTGCGCCTCGATTTGCATTCGGGCCAGGCGTACTTTCAGGTGGACATCCTCATCCGACCCAGAGTGTGTAGACCTAGCTGGGGAAAAGGGGTCAAACCTTGGTAAAGTGGCAGGTGCCTTTGCTTTCATACCCTGCCCCTACTGCACGGTGATCAGTCACCATGGTAGATGGAGGGAGCAGACCAGCAGTCGTCACTTCACCTCCGCTAAGAACCTTTCTCTCTACCAAGATAGCCACAACAGTCTCCCTAAGTTTGGCCTTTCCTAAGGTGAATTTAGGCATTGGCGGGTATATTTGTCAATCTACCAGCCACATTGGAGGGCAGCCAATGAGGTTTTGTTTCATGCAACGACAAAAAAACAATGACTGGCTCTTTAAATAGTTTTCGTACTCTAAGCTAAATCTCCAATAACATCAGGGCGAGCTGGTAGTGTTGAATCGGCTATTTATGTTAACCTGTTCGTGCATTTCTAGACAGGTTCGTTATTTTGATAGCGTTTAACTACTTAAAACAGATGTCTGTATTTGCAGACGGGAACAACACTGATACAACTGAGGTAACGTTAGTGAGATAGCGTTAGCGCTAGCTGGCGATATGGGACAGAAATATTTAAGTAGCTAAATTTGCACAAAATGCAAGTTTTTTATTGAAAATGCATTTTGACCATGTAACGTTAATGACGGCTAACATCATTACCAGTTAACCTCAGCTAGGTAATGTTAGCTGCTAGTTAGCCTGCCGTATGGCATGGTTGCTAACGTTAATTTTTTTTAACCCCTTTTTCTCACAAAGTTTCTGTTCGAGTGGAGCCACTAGCTTGGAAAATAGCACAGGGAGGGCATTCTTGGATGATTATTTAAAGATATAAGAGCATGTTGCAAAGAGTAAGGCTTCCTTTTACAGTACAGTGTTAGCTTACTAAGTAAATTGTCATGTTTTACTTGGTAATGTTGTGGAACATATATGGTACAAGTTCCTGTTAACTGCATGGGCAATAGCCATAATCTATTACAAAGGATATGGTACGAACATGGTGTCCAACGCCCACTTGATTGCCAAGCACTTCTTTTCAATGGTGGAGTATTTTGTTTCTCGTGGATGAAGCTTGCAACTCAGGTACAAAAAAAGGCATTCCTCCCCCTCAACCCCTTGGGCCAGAACGGCCCACCCCTGAGGCATCCACTTAAACTAGGAATCGTTTGCTGAAATCTGGGCTCTGCAGAACAGGTGATGAACACAGACAGCGCTTGAGCTGGTGAGGGCAATGAGTGGAGCAGCCACACCGGAGAACTGGGGTATAAATCTCCTATACCAACCAGAAACTCCAAGAAAGATCTGACCTGTTTGTTGGTCTGGGTTGTGGACTGTCACATATTGCGTGAACATTATCTACCTGGGGTCGTATCTCTCCATATCCAAGGTAGCTAACCTCTCTCTTGGCCCACACATTTCCTAGTGTTGTGTGTTAGGCCGCTATGCAAATCTTGTCAAGGACTTGGTTCACATGTCAGATGCTCTTCCCAGGAGGGACTGAAGATGGCCACATCATCCAGGTTGGACCCGCTGAACAGCTCACACCACTGAAAGACTCCATTAAGCGTTGGAACGTTGCCGCTGCTCCATGAAGTCAAAAGGGCATTACTGTGTATCTGTAGAGGCCTGCAGAGGTACGGAAGGCTGGGCACTCTCGAGATGCTAGAGCTAGAGGAACTCGTCAGTACCCCTTGCACAGATCGAGTGTTGTGATATACTGGGCTTTACCTAGATGTTCAAGCAAGTCATCAATCCGGGGCATGGGGTAAGCATCAAATTTGGAGACAGCGCTCAGTTTCCTAAAGTCGTTGCACACCCTAAGTGACTGATCCGGTTTGGGTGACGATTGGATTACACCACTCGCTGTTTGCCGGTTCAATGACTCCAAGATCCAACATGGTGTCAATTTCACTGTGCAAGGAGGCCACTAGTCGCTCAGGTATTCTGTAGGGTTGCTGTCAAATTGGCGTATGATCGTTCAAATTAATGACATGCTCTATGAGATGCGTTTTTTCCGGGCAACTGTCCAAACAACCTTGGATACCCTTCACAAACATTGGTGAGGTCTGGCAGTTGGGGAGTGGTTAATGCCATGAGGTCTGTCTCTTCTGCCTCATCCTCCATCTTCACTTCTCGTGCGAGCCCGACACCCTCTAGTGGTGCACCCACATTGGAGACTAGTGCTACCTCCACAGAGGTCGATTGCTGCTTCCACTCTTTGAGCAAGTTAATGTGGTTTATTTGTGAGGCCTTACCCTTGTTCGCATGCAACACTTCAGAAGTCACTGGACCTACTTTCCTGATAACTGGATAAGGACCTTGCCATTGGGCTAAAAGTTTGTTACTAGACGTGGGTAACAGCAAGGAAACCAGTTGGCCAGGGTGGAGTTCCCGGCTCCGAGCAGTCTTTAAATATCCTGTCTTTTGAATTGTCTGGGCCTTCTCCAGGTTTGCTCTGGCCTCCGCTCGGTATTGTTTCAAACGGTCCCACATTTGGAGCACATATGAAACAACTCCTTGCTGGGTTGGTGGTTTAGCCTCCCAAGTCTTCTTTAGAAGGTCAAGAGGTCTGAACTTGGTAGACATGCAGGAGTTCGAAAGGTGAGAACCCAGTTGAAGCTTGGGGAACCTCTCGATATGAAAACAAGAAAAAGGGAAACCACTTGTCCCAATCCCGTCCAGTATCTGAGACAAACTTTCTGAGCATTGACTTTAGGGTTTGATTGAAGCGTTCAACAAGCCCATCAGTCTGTGAGTGATATGGGGTTGTACGGATGCCAGTGATACCAAGTTGATGGAGCTTTCTCATGAGTTGAGAGTTGAAATTAGTACCCTGGTCAGTTAAGATTTAATCCGGGACTCCCACTCAGGAAAATACATTTACAAGACTTGATGAGCTGTGGGGTTTGGATTTTCCTTAAAGGGAAAGCTTCTGGGAATTGCGTGGCGTAGTCACAGAAAACTAGAATGTATTCATTACCAGAACTACTCCCCTCTAATGGGCCAACAATGTCCATCGCTATGCGCTGGAATGGCGTGGTCATAAGAGGAAGTGGTAAGAGTGGTATCTTCTCAGGGCGATGTGCGGTTCTTTCTGCATTGACGGCACAGACACAAGTGAAGAGTGGTTGGATGGCTCTGTCTTGCCTACTGGATACTCCGGTCGCCTTCACACAACAGAGGTTTGAAAGCTTAGGGCCCTCCATTGGGCAGATGGAGGCCCTGTGGCCTGTTTGCTGGCAATGAAAACAGATCAAACCCACTGACTCATAACCTTGCTCTCTAAAAACCCGTCTGGCCCCTTGGATGCCTTGGCCCTGGGTTTGACCACTTACTCTGTGGCCCTGTCTGCCCCCCAACCGGTCATCTCTTCCTTCCTGTAGTGGCTTAGGGTTTAACTTGGACATCTGGGTGCCTTTATGTGTGTTTAGGTACTGACTTGCTAATTTCACTGCTGTGAGCCCATCCTCAGGATCATGTTCTTTAATCTAGGTTCTCATTTCTGCAGGGAGAATTCGAAAAAACTGTTCAAGAATAAGAAATTCCCCTATTTTGTCTTTGGAATGCTGATCCGGTCTAATCTATCTTCTGTAAAGGCCTTTGAGTCTATGATAAGTCTCCTTAGGGGATTCATCAGGGAGTACATGTGTGGACCTTAACTTTTGTCGATATGTTTCTGGGGAAATGTCAAAATTAGCTTTAAGCTCTGGATAACTATTGGAGGCTTCCTCACTCATTGCTGAATATACCTCTAATGCCTTACCCGTAAGAAGGGGTACAAGTCGACAAGCCCATTCTGTCTGAGGCCAGCGTAAGTCGTAGATAGCGTGAGTGCATAGGCACTCAAAGCGTAGAATATAGTTTTTAACATCTTCTCCGGTTTGGTAAGAAAGCATCTTTGGACTTTGGCAAAATATCACTTCTGACTGACCTGCTACTTCAGGTGGAGCCCTCTGTGGGAAAGTTGGGGAAATGTGGAACCAAGGCAACTGAATGGGGGTGGAACTGGAGCAGGGTTAAACGAAATAGGGTTGCTAACATTGAAAGGGAAAAGGAGATCAGCCACTTCCACTTTCGACTGCCTGTGAATTGGCCGTGGTGCTGGGGTAGGTAACCCGTCATATGGGCTTCCTCTGAATCAGGAGTATAGGCTGCGGCGTTACCACTGCCTCCTGCTGTGAGATCTGCCGTTGACAGATGTACCGACATCACCGTACGAAGTTTCTGGAGTTCCTTGACAATGTTCTCTTCACCTTGTCTTTTGGTGTTAAGGAAATCTATATAAAGGGAAACCAGCTCAGTCTGCTGCCCACTAGTCCCGCCCCCTTGGCTCAACCCAAGTCTATTTCCGGCCCGACAAAGATAAGAAAGCACATGAAAACAGCTGTAGCTTAAATAGATTGTACAATTTATCAGCCAAACATTTAACATTAACTTCTTTACATTTCATCATACATTAGACAATGTCTTCAGTTAAATCGGTACTCCCTACTATATGGTATGTTCCGATTACGTTTGCGCACCACAGCTGCACAGTTCAAGTTTCAGACACGAAGCACTTAGATTAGCTTGCGGACTGCCGACCGTCTGTCAGCGGCAGAAATACTTGATGCATTTGTGTATGGGGATATTGATCGACAAAAAGCTAGGGGAAAAAAATAAAGAGAAAGAATATGGAATTATCAGTGATTGTTTACAATGAGTGTGTGCACAGTCCCGCTCCTAGGTGTGCACCCCCATGAGTAGCTGGCGAACACTGTCTGTTAATTCCACACTCGGGAAAGAGTATAGATGGGGTAATGTGATCGTGTAGGGGCGATGTCTGTGCGCATCATCACACATGGTAATGCCATGGAATCCAACTAGGCTTCCTTTTACAGTACAGTTTCATCTTAATTACTGAGTAAATTCTAAAAACATCTGCAAGAACATACCCTGTTTTTAAGTAGATGTACCATGCCACTACAGGAAAACATTTCCTACGGAGCTTGTTACCAGGTAAGTATTGAGACGTAATTAACTTGGGCTGCTCCCAACATAAACCTTGGATAACAATTAGGTAATTGCAACTTGAATTGATTGATTGAGTAATAGAGGAGGTGTTTCTAAGATTTGGTTGCCTAATTTCCTAGGAAGTACGTAAATATATCTGAGTTAACTATAAGTATAGTACTGAGCCAACTTAAAACGGTCATAACCGTACTGAGTTGAATTGATGGGTAATAGTTTTTTGTTAGTATTTCATTTATAGTTTCTCTGTATTTACATACTGATGTACCAGTGGTAACCATATGTTTACCAGGTAACAGTGGAGTTTTTTGTAGTAGTATTTCAGCTATTTCCAGTGGCGTGTACAGGACATTTTAAGTGGGGGCCAAGAGGGACACAGGCCAAGTGAAAGGGGGGCCAAGAAAATCGAACTTATGTTCGAGTCAGAAGCTCAGAATTAGTTAATTAAGCACCACGGCAAACGTTACATCACTAAGACGAGACATGATAGGCAAAAATTACATTTTGAGATCCACTCATCAATTTTCAGATTTTTTGTTATTTTGCTTCTATAGCATGTCTTGTATAACACTTTTGCTTCTATAGCATGTTTTGTATAAATGTAGGCTATAACACTGATATTGTACAAATATTAAACTACACTAAAATATGAGTATTATACAGTATTTTGTGGACTTGCCTCCACAAATCCACAAATCAAGTGTTAGCATGTTTGAGTGATGTTTTAGTTCTGCATAGATTAACAAACTAGTATAGTGTAGCATATCTCTGTAAAGCTCATTTCCTGGAGAACAATGTTATCAAATCTAAATATGGTAATTTCCTTTATTTCAGTACCCAATCGTGAAAGTACAATGGGGGGTTTAAACCTAAACACGCTGTTTCATTGGCCGGTGTAGATTTCTAAAAGTGGTTCTCTCAAAATCTTTTCTCTTACTCTGAGAATGAAATCTCCACTTCAAGTAGCACTTAAATACACCCAACATTCCAGTTGTATTACTATCTATTTTCTGAAAGCTTTTACTGAAGGGTTTGCTCATATATCATTTATAGCCTGATTTATATAACACTTTATCCCTAAAACATGTCGAAAAGCATTTTTTATGGCTGTTGACGGTTGTTTTTTTTTATTTATTGAGTGATAAAGACATATCCAAATATCCTTTTGTAAAAGCCTTTGTATATAATATGTTAACGAAATTAAACAATAACTTTTAACCTGGGTTTACCCAATGTTCAGATTTTGTTCTGGAAATGTATATAAATGCATAATTTGCATATTGAAACAAACTTTCAGAAAACTTTAATACAAATAATAATTATCTTAATGTAAGTTGTCAACTGGGGAAGTTTCATGGTGATATCTATTAGTTAACATTTTACCCTATTCACCTGCAGTGTCTGGCCACTTATGTTTTGTACATACCCCAGCTCATATAAAAACATTAATTAATACAAATTTCTATAAAAAGTAAAGTTTCTAGTAAAAAATATGGCCATATAGATAACGGTATTAGAACTGAAGTACAATATCCTGTAATTTGCAGTTGTTCCTGACTAGTTATAGGAACATTATCATATCTATCCTAAACCTCATGGATTTGTCTATAGGTGCTTCGCTTGCCTACTTTCTAACGTGCCTGAGTATAGCCTTACCCAGAATGTTATAGGAAAACTAATAAGACCTTATAGTCAAACCAAAATAGACAGGGGTATTGATAACATCAGTTTACCACGTTAGTTTGCCATAATAAAGATAAACAGACACCCTTTTACAAACTGAATGGCAGGTGAGTCGCATATTAATTAAAGAAAAGTAAAAATTAAAACGTGCTATTTGCAGCTCTTACTCCACCACTACTTAAATACTCCACCACTACTTAAAATACTCCAATATTTTTCAATCGAATTTCGACGTTCATTTGGGGCTTACGTTTGCACAGTGGTTTGCCTACATACTTCAGCGTAAGTTTAACGGGCCCACTAGGTGGCGGTGTCACATTCAGTAATCCAGAATGTACAAAAAAACTTAGAAGAAGAACAGACATGGAAACTCCCGTGCATGTCCCGCGAAAAGTATAAACAGAGACCGAAGGTTGCTCACTGCTTTTCATATTTTCTTAGATCAAATCAAGTTTATTTATATAACACGTTTAAAACAAGCACACCTGACCAAAGTGCTGTAAAATATATTCACATACAGTTTATCAAACAATACAGAAAACAGTTGTAACATATAGCCTATATAGGCTATACTATGTACCAGCTAAGTCCATAGAAAACCACTAATATGATTTGAAGGCTATTGAAAATCAGCCTATTTGCTCCATTTCATTGTGTCATCTGCATTTCCATTTGTTTTGGATACAGCCAACATATTAAATTAATATATCTACTTGCTTCCTACCCTGCTCAACCAATCAGCGATTGTTTGACACACTGAGAAGACGCTTCGCACAACTCGCTGTTAGGATTTGGGAAGACTCCCCGTCAACACGTCTGCGGGCATCAGTGAGCTACGCTTTCCCAGAAACCCCTTCTCTGCGAAGCTACGCAGAGACGTTTACGTGCTCGTTCGTAGAAGTATAAACCAGGCTTTACTGGCAGAGATAGCTAGCTAACGTTACCCAGCTAGCCAGTCGGAAAGACTCGTTAGCAACAACACAATGCAAAGCTAACCATGTGTCCTTTTTTTGCGTGATACAATCTTTATAACTTCAAAAAACAATCGGCCATACCTTACAGTATTCTCACTGTGCTGTTAATGCTGTTGGTCACAAAAATGGGCTCGCAGGTTCTAAACAGAGTTAACTAAGGTCTGCTAGGGTGAAAATTGTGTAAAGCTTTGTAGGTGAGGAGAAGGATTTTGTAGGTGATGCGCTGGCTGACCGGAAGCCAGTGAAGATTAAAGAGTACGATGGTTATGTGCTCTGAAGATTTTGTAGAGGTGAGAAGACGATCAGCAGAGTTTTGAACCAGTTGGAGTTTATGGAGGGAGGCTGCGCTGATGCCGAAAAGAAGTGAGTTGCAGTAATCAAGACGGGAGAAGATGAATGAGTGAATGAGTTTGGCAGCTGCACTCTGGGAAAGGGATGGTTGGATTTTAGCAATGTTTCTAAGACGGAAGAAGGATAATACAGGCAAGTAGAAGATTATCGAGTGAAGTTGTGCTGATGTAGATCTGTGTGTCATCAGCATAGCAGTGGAAATTGAAGTTGAAATGTCTGATAATTTGACCAAGAGGAAGGATATAGATTATGAACAGGAGGGGCCCCAGGACAGAGCCCTGGGGAACACCCTGTGTGACTGGGGACGTATCAGAAGTGAATCCATTAAGTGATATGAATTGATATCTGTGAGATATGACTGAAGAAGAAAGAGTGCAGTGCCCTCAACACCCAACAATTGCAGCCTAGAAATAAGTAGTGTGTGACACACTGTGTCAATGGCTGCACTAAGGTCTAACAGGATGAGGATGTTGAGGGCCCAAGCGTCAGCGGAGGTGAGGAGATCATTGGTAACCATTATGAGTGCTGTTTCTGTGCTGTGGAGTGTGCGAAAACCAGACTGAAGGGGCTTAAACAAATTATTGCCAGATAGAAATTGTTGTAACTGAGATGCAATAATGCGTTCCAAGGTTTTTGCAAAAAAAGGTAAGTTAAATATAGATAAATAGGGTCGTTTTCAAGAATGGTTGTGTCTAGGCCGGATTTGAATAATTTAAATAATTTATAATTTTGAATAATTTCAGTGAACATTTCACTTTTGGTTTAATTAATTATTTAATTAATGGATATTGGCACAAATCATCCTCCATAGCGTTTGTGTCTTGCCCTGCTTAAATAATGGAAATTACAGTATATGTACAAATGAATAAATATGAATAAAAAAATAATAACTTGTTTTAGATCATGTATGATATAGCACAGTCACAATATTGGAAATAATAAGATTTATTATCACAAATGCATAATTTATGTGCCCTTTAACCAGTATTGAAAAAACAGGACTTGACTTGACAGGACTTAACTATACCAAAATGTTTTGACTTGGGGCTTGCTTGAGGCTTGGTACATATTATTTGATATTACCAGTTTTACAAGATTGATACACTGTACTGTCAAATAATAAAATCGTGATTAGAAGCTGCATTTGGCCGGCATATTACTTTTTATAGTGTTCCAGGATCCTTCTGACATTTTTATACGGAACAGCAAGAAGATTTAAGGCAAGGGGCAAGCCTAGCCTCAGTGTCCAGCAAATCAAAAATAGAATGCTTGTGGTAGTCAACCCAGCTGAGGATTAATACCTTGTTCAGAATGTGTCAAAAATGATTAAACTTCAAATATGTTACTGTCCATTTTATGCTTACTTTATTCCTTAAAAAATATGAAGAAATGTATTCATGAAAGAGGAGGGACAAGACATTGTCAGTCCTCAAGCAACACCAACACAAACACTTAACGGCCCAATCCCAATTGCTTATTTGACACCCCTTGGCCCTAACCCTACGTTTTGCTTTTCGACTTGCCCGTCGAAACGGAGTCACAAGGGCTAAGGGCTGAAATCTGGCCCTACGAATTGGGACAACCCTTGATGATCCTCATACGTCATCAGTAGTCGTGGAAGGCATTGATTTGACAAAATAGACGCGACAAAAAAACAACAACATAAACAGTTTGTTGCCAGACATTTCAAATCTCACAATACTGTCTTCCTGCGTAGGCATCCTTTGTCGTTGTCAGCAGCCAATCGGGAAAACAAAGAAAAAGAAGACGGCTAGCATAACGCCTGGGAATGCTGATGGATCAGTTTGAGGCTTGTATGATAAACTGCCAGCAACTTGTGTTGTAGTTAGCCTAGATATACACATGCTAACTAGCTAGTATAGTGACTTGGTAACTAACCTTAATGTTGGATCAACCCGTAATGACAAATTAACGACCGTTTACTTTATCGATTTGTGGGATGGTCTTTATGCAAGTCTGACAGGATAGAATACCATTGTGTGTGACTATCAACGTGTTTTTTTTTTTTTACAGGGCGAGACAGAAACCTTCCACAGGTTGCGGCCTTCTAGCTCTGGGTGATGGAAGCTTTCCCTGTTTGGACACACCAATCTGTATAATCACACTACAAAGAGCCCATTAATGGACACATCCAGGGTGCTTCAATTATTATCCTTAACATAAGAATCGGTTATTCATGCTCAAACTTTCTGACAGAAAGAAAATATTGCACTTTATTAGTTCACATTGGCATCAGTCAGCTTCATTTTCACTGTTACACCTCTTATCACCTAACAACATTGTCATGTCAATTCAGGTATAAAAGGAATTGTGCGATTTATGTGAATGTACCAAAATGTCATAAAAACAAAGTATACAAATACGTGTGCTTCTGAAGTTACTGACATCTGAATAGTGCAGTCACAACATAAACAAATCAGCCATCACACAAACAGGAACTTGTGTGATGCAAGGGTAAAGAAATGCACATAACACAAACAAGCCAACATGAAATTAAGTGTTTGGCATTTGATCACTTTGTAGCTCAAACCGGCCTAAGAACCGCTCTGTTCACGCCTCACTCTCCTCATGGTGCTTCTGCTCTTTAGCACTTTCCTGTGTTAGAATTCCACCATAAAATGTGTTTTCCTCTTATTCTTTTTCTGTGTAGGGTTTGGGGGGGCTGCCATAAAGAAGATGTGCCCAAAGTTGAGGGTTCGGGCTCTGGTGTCAGCACTCATTGTGAGCTATACAATATCCTGAAAGAAAACAAAACACAAGAATTAATTATATGCCAGAACTGGATGATATGGCCATGTGTTACGTATAACTATGTTAACTTTATTTCTGCAAAACAAGGATGTGTCCATTCTCATATCGAGATCAATAACAATAAAAAAAGCCAGGCTGTTTGTTGAGATTGATCAGATTTTAAACAAACCAATGCTGTTGCTTGCGATAAGTGTAATCTATAAGGGTGACAAACCCAGATTACAAAAATAACAGGTATGATTATTTTATTGCATGGAGGACAGGTGAATCATACTGAAAATAGCATGTGTTCAGGTGGGGTTTTTCTATATTTTACCCCCCTTCTATTGCATTAATGGTATTATCACGATGACATTTGCCATTTATCTGATGGAGATAGGAAAGCATGAAAGCTCATGATTCGTTCTAAACATGTTTCACGCTGTCAATCGATCAAACAAGTCATCATATAAAGACCACTGGCACTGCTTCCTAACCGGGCCACTTCAGCAATCGGTCCTACCCTGCCAGTCTGCACTGACGTTAGAGGAGCAGAAACTGTTGTATATTTTCAAAATACCATAAAACAAGCGCAGCAACTTCGCTGCTGGACTTAAGTTAATTTCGGGCATATATCCCGATCGATATGCCATCATAGAGGGGAAGTATGACATGGAAATATGCACAAATCAGCCTAACAATGTTGAAACGTTAGCTAACTAGCTAAAAGCAATAGCAAACTAGCGATCTTTTTGTTATGCTTGTTATAAACTAAAGTCTATAATAAATTGAAACAATATTGAACTATGATAATACAAGGGTTAAAGAACGCGGTGGCTCGGTGGTTAGCACTGTTGCCTCACAGCAAGAAGGTCCTGGGTTCAATCCCCACCTGACCCAAGGGCGTTTCTGTGTGGAGTTTGCATGTTCTCCCCGTGTTCGCGTGGGTTTCCTCCGGGTACTCCGGTTTCCTCCCACAGTCCAAAAACATGCAGCTCCAGCCCCCCCCCCCCGTGACCCTGTATAGGATAAGCGGTAAAGTTAATGGATGGATGGAATACGGGGGTTGTCGTAATTTTTTTTACTCTTTATTAGCAAAGAAAATACTTACATTTGTGGGGGGTTTTTTTGGCAGTAAAGCGTTCGCCGTCTTTGCCGATGTATCGGAAAGCACTGTGGGAGATTTCTTATAACCCTCGATTTCAAGTGTGCCTCTGGAAAATCTCCGTTTCGAGGGCCAACTCCCGCTAACCCTTAGCCCTAAAACTCGATTATGGAAGCCCATAAGGGACTTTATTCAAATGAAAATGCAATTCAACAATAGCATTATCACTTTCCACATTTGTATGTGTTATTTGAGACAAAATGTAAATGAAAATGCAATAATCCCATTTGCGTTTGCATTTTCAAATGCTTCAATGGGCATTCTGTGTGAATTTTCAAATTCAAATGCAGAAGCTGTTTGACATTACATTTTCAAAGTTCTACCCTGCGGACAATATTCAAATGTTAATTCAAACTTGAAAATGAAAATGCAATATAAAAAAATGTATCCTCATTTTCCATTTGTGCAAGCATTATTTATGTCACAATTAAAATTAAAATGTCGTTTTCAAACAATTTGAAAATGAAAAGGAAATCGCATTTGCCATTGCATTTTCAAAGACTTCAAAAACACATTTCAGCCGCTTATACTCGAGACCTCATTTTTTCGGTCACTACCCAAAGCTCATGACCGTACGTTGAGGGTTGGAACGTAGACCGACTGGTAAATCGTGAGCTTCGCCTTTCGGCTCAGCTCCTTCTTGACCACGACGGTCTGGTACAACGCCCGCATTACTGCTGATGCTGCACCAATCCGCCTGTCAATCTCACGCTCCATTTTTCCCTCACTCGTGAACAAGATCCCGAGATAATTGAACTCCCTCGTTTGGGGCAGAAACTCAATCCCAACCCGAAGAGAGCACTCCACCGTTTTCTGGCAGAGAACCATGGCCTCAGACTTGGAGGTGCAGACTCTGATCCCAACCGCTTCACACTCAGCTGCAACCCACTCAAGTGCATGCTGAAGGTCACAGTCTGAAGAAGCCAACAGAACCACATCAACTGCAAAGAGCAGAGAAGCAATTCTGAGGTCCCCAAACCGGACACACTCCGCCCCCCGGCTACGCCTTGAGATTCTTTCCATGAAAATCACAAACAGAACCGGTGACAAGGGGCAGCCCTGGCGGAGTCCAACACCCACTGAAAACGTATTTGACTTTGTGCCGAGTATACGGACACAACTCTCACTCCGGTTATATAGGGACCGAATGGCCCCGGTACCCTATACTCCCGCAGTACCCCCCACAGGACTCCCCGGACACGGTCATAGGCCTTCTCCAAGTCCACAACACACATGTAGACTGGATGGGAAAACTCCCATGAACCCCCCCCCCCCCCCCCCCCCCCCCCCCCCAACAGCCCCGCAAGGGTAAGGAGTTGGCCCAGTGTTCCACGACCAGGACGGAATCCGCATTGCTCCTCCTGGATCTGAGGTTCGACAATCGGTAGGAGCCTTTTACAGCACCCTGGCATAAGCTTTCCCAGGTAGGCTGAGAAGTGTGATACCCCCGATAATTGGAGCACACCCTCCGGTCCCCTTTTTTAAAAATGGGAACCACCAACCTGGTCTGCCATTCCAATGGTACTGTCCCCGACCTCCACACGACACTGAAGAGGCGTGTCAACCAAGACAGCCCAACAATGTCCAGTGCCTTCAGCATCTCAGGGCGAATCTCATCCACACCCGGCGCCTTGCCGCTAAGGCGCTTCCTAACTACCTCAGTGACCTCTGCCAGGGATATGGCTGAGACTTACCCAGAGTCTTCGAACTCTGCCCCCTCCACAGAGGACGTGTTGGCGGCGTTAAGGAGTTCCTCAAAGTGCTCCTTCCACCGCCCAACGATATCCCCAGTCCGGGTCAGCAGTTCTCCTCCCCTGCTCAACAGAGCCTGGGCCAATCCCTGCTTTCCCTTTCTGAGCCGTCTGACGGTTTGCCAGAACTTCCTTGAAGACAACCGAAAGTCCTTCTTCATAGCCTCCCCGAACTCCTCCCACACCCGGGTTTTTGCTTCTTTGACTACCGAAGCTGCAGCTCTTCGGGCCGCCCGGTATCCGTCTGCTGCTTCAGGAGACCCCTGGGCCAACCAAGCCCGAAAGGCCTTCTTCAGTCTGACGGCTTCCTTCACCTTTGGTTTCCACCACGACAGGCACCGACAACCTTCTGACCACAGCTCTTAGCAGCCGCTTCCACAATGGAGGTTTTGAACATGGTCCACTCGGAATCAATGTTCCCAACCTCCCCCGGGATGTACGAGAAGTTCTTCCGGAGGTGGGAGTTGAAGACCTCACGGACAGGGTCCTCAGCCAGACGTTTCCAATTCACCCTCTCTACACGTTTGGGTTTACCGGGTCTGTCCGGCAGCCTCCCCCGCCATCTGATCCAACTCACCACCAGGTGGTGATCAGTTGACAGCTCAGCTCCTCTCTTTACCCGAGTGTCCAAGACATACGGCCGCAGGTCTGACGATACGACCACAAAGTCGATCATCGATCTGCGGCCTAGGGTGTTCTAGTACCAGGTACACTTATGAACCTCCCTATGCTCAAACATGGTGTTCGTTATGGACAATCCATGCCTAGCACAGAAGTCCAACAACAAAGCACCACTTAGGCCATTCCTCCCAATCACCCCTCTCCAGGTTTCTCCATCGTCACCCACGTGGGCGTTGAAGTCCCCCAGCAGAACTATAGATTCAGTAGATGGTACCCTTTCCAGGACCCCACCCATCGACTCCAAGAAGGCCGGACACTCCGAACTGCCATGGTGCATAAGCACAAACAACAGTCAGAGCCTTCCCCCCAGCGACTTGCAGTCGCAAAGAGGTGACCCTCTCATTCTCCGGGGGAAAACTCCAACACTGCGGCACCCAGCCGGGGCCTTGTGAGAATCCCCACACCTGCCCGGCACCTCTCTCCCTGGGCGACTCCGGAAAAAAATGAGTCCAGCCACTCTCCAGGAATTTGGATCCAGAACCAGTGCCATGCGTAGAGGTGAGCCCAACTATGTCTAGTTGGTACTGCTCCACCTCCCACACTAGCTCCGTGTGGGGAGTGAACCTAATTGGAATTGAAATGTATTTCCTCTTCTCAAGGGCTGTTGGGAGAGTGAGGATGGAGGAGTGAGGAGGAGCTGCACTGCATTTTTTTTATATAAATACTTCATTTTAGAGTTTTCAAATGTGGAAGAAGAGTTCAACTTTGGGTTTACATTTTATGGTCTTTTGAGCACCTTACATTTTCCTTGATAAAATAGAAGCAACTATACTACTGGTCTTTCTTAATTGAAGCAATACATTTTACATTTTAGAGTACTTAGACCCTTTTAGTAGGTTAAATGTATTAATGTATTTAGGGGTTTACTGTAAAATAAGGTAACCCAAGCAAACAAAAATGGTAGCCCATATATATACCTGCTGTGGCCCATAAGAGTACTAGATAAGACCTTGCTGGGTTCCATCATCAACCCATGTAGGCAGACCCATGTGGGAAAAACTGGGGTAACTCAGGTGGGGCCTCCATGGAAACTGCGGACAAAATTAGCTGGGGCCCAGTTGGGTATCCTACATGGGCCCCACATATCAGCCCAGGTGCTACCTATTTGGGCCCCTCATGAGTGTGTTGTCTGGGATGTTTTTCTTTGTCATTTTATTAAGGTTCCTAGCCTTTGGCTAGAACCTTATAGTGTTTGTACCGCTTTATTATACTTCTCTATTATTATTATTATTAAGGTTCCTAGCCTTTGGCTAGAACCTTATAGTGTTTGTACCGCTTTATTATACTTCTCTATTATTATTAAGATTCCTAGCCTTTGGCTAGAACCTTATAGTGTTTGTACCGCTTTTATTATACTTTATTATTACTTATTATTAAGAACCTTATTATTATTATTATTAAGGTTCCTAGCCTTTGGCTAGA